>CM054057.1:499502931-499737499 GCA_028641055.1 Alopecurus myosuroides
TGTACAAGGGCAATATATTTATGATCATCTCTCAGCGGTGCAAGTCCAGTGCGAAGGGGGTCTTCCGGATTCTGGATAGCGCACTATCCCACTGGACGCAAGGGTAATCTTTGATGTCCATGGCCCAAGTAGGGTAGTTGTGGCCATTGAGATCGAGTACATCGAACTTTTTTTTCAGCCATCAGTTAACCTACATGGGTAAACCAGAGAATAATAATTTACGTTTGGTAAATTAAAATCATCATGGTTATGTCGTAATGAACTATGCAAAATAAATGAAGATTCAAGAAATGGACTTGAACTCATTAGTGTGGACCTCAAATTGTTAAGCATGACACGTTGTAGATAATCACCAAAAGAATATTTTTGGAGTAGATCTAGCAGCATTAGCGGAGTAATACTCACGCTTCGAATGCCTTATGTCATAACTTAATTAAATGTTCGGGAGAGCACATTGGCAGTCATAATGTTATAAATGACAATATGTAGGCTTAAACAGTAGGTGTAGATAAATCTACACACCACCTCATGATCCCAAAACATCAATTTGAAGAAGTCACTTTGAATTTTGCACTAATGTTTGCAAGAAATTAAAAATCTCATTGCAAAATAGATGTAATAATCTCGACACGTGACAAACATGGAAATATATTACATCGTTGACAAATTCTTCAATACATACGATGTACTCGACGGACAGACATATAGTACTGAAAGTATTCTTGCACTAATATTATTGCAAGAACTACTCCTACTAGAAATTGTTAATATGCTGAACGTGAACGTGAACGTGAACGAGTACTATTGAAGCGATTAAGCAACGACAAAATAAACAAAACGATACGGCTGCTGGTGCCATTGATTCCTAGGCATCAGCCATCAGGCCTGCACATGGCCTCGCATCCTCCCAGCCTAGTCAACGCGAGTAGATAAGGGACAGCGTCGAGAGAAAAAAATCCCAATCATCTTCTATCCCCAATCTATGCGACCATAATAATAGGCGGAGACGCCCATGGCGGACGGCCGCATCACTGGCTGCGCGAGAAGCAGCCACCGTGAGGAGGATGACTGACACAACGACTTTGGAGGAGGCCGTTCGTGAGCCGGAGCGCCGCCGGGCTGCAAGTACCAACTTGGCCGGAGAGGTTGCTCGACGGCGGGCTCGCCAGAGAGATGTCGATGGGCCGTCGGTTTCCATGACTCCGTGCCACGGCCGTGGCTGCTCGACGGCGCGGAGCTGGAGACCAACCTGCGGCGGCAAGAGCAAATCGGCAACGGAGATGTCCGGAGAGCCCGGAGCCAAGGCAGCGTTGGCTGCCACATCGGGCAAAGAGGGCACCGACGGGCGGCAAGGATAACGGTATCCGGGCTGCGTGAGGCACGCCGCCGTCGGAAGCCGCGCCAGGGGGCCGCGAGCGCGGGCGTCACCACGTCGCGAGAATGTGAGCCTCGGCCGCGGTATCCGGGCTGCGCGCGGCACGCCGCAGTCGGAAGCCGCGAGCGCGGGCGCCACCACGTCGCGAGAATGTGAGCCTCGGCCGCGTCTGCCTCAACCGGGTGGAGTCTCTGTTCACCGCGCCGGAGCGACGCTGGGATGTGCTCACCTTGCCGTGAAGAGTATTCTTCGGTGGTCCACCGTCGGCGGTGCTTACCAGACCGTCGTCTGTTTCTCTTCCATCCTCGATTGAAGCACTCAACGTCGTGAGCGTGCTGATAACGTGTTGAAATTGAACGAGAGCAATCGAGAGAATAGATAACAAATGAATCAAACCGTGTCATTCCATTGATGATTCTGAGTATATATACAAGGGGAAGGGACGCGAGTGAAGAGTCGCGTCCGTTCGAGGGGGTGCGAGGAGAGTCACGTCGGTTGGGAAAACAACCGACTTAGACATTTACATGAGGGAGGATTATCCCTTTAATTAATCTATTTAATTAAATCCTAACAAAATCCAAATTAACGGCCTGTCTGTCAGGAAAGAAATCACTAATCAGGCAGTCACACGCTCGCATCTCCGGCCCTGCCGGCTAGCCAGCCATGGCGGCTTCGACCTCTCAACAAGAACACCAGGGCCAAGAAGAGGAGGAAGTCGAAGAGTACGAGCGCCGTGGCCATGGCGACCACGAGATCACCTCCCCTCTCCGTAAGCTCCTACTCCGTTTACATGCGCTCACCACCGCTGCCGCTGATGCTGACCGTTCTATCTGGTTTCCTCTCCCCATGCAGTGCTGCCGCGGAGCTTGCCGGAGCCTGAAGAGGAGGAGGAGAACTCGCCGATCGAGCAGGTGGCGCTGACGGTGCCGGTGGGCGACGACCCAGACACCCCGGTGCTCACATTCCGTATGTGGGTGCTGGGCACGACCTCCTGTATCGTGCTCTCCTTCCTCAACCAGTTCTTCTGGTACCGCAAGGAGCCGCTCACCATCACCGCCATCTCAGCCCAGATTGCCGTTGTGCCGCTCGGCAGGCTCATGGCGGCGGTGCTCCCTGAGCGTGCCTTCTTCCGCGGCAGGCCGTACGAGTTCACCCTCAACTCGGGGCCCTTCAACGTAAAGGAGCACGTGCTCATCACCATCTTCGCCAACGCAGGTGCTGGCACTGTCTACGCCATCCACGTCGTCACGGCCGTCCGCGTCTTCTACGGCAAGAACCTCTCCTTCTTTGTCTCCCTCCTTGTCGTGCTCACCACCCAGGTGCTCGGCTTCGGGTGGGCAGGCATATTCCGGCGGTATCTCGTCGAGCCGGCCACCATGTGGTGGCCGTCAAACCTCGTGCAGGTCTCCCTCTTCAGGTACATAGTACACTATACCCCTGTCCATTAAACAACTCCTCATTAAACTAGTAACTAGTACATGGCTTCTTTTAATCGGGTCGTCTTATCAACAGTACTAATATAACTTTAAACTCCTCTATAGAATACAACCCAACTCAATACATAGGTTTTCTTCTTGAAAATATTTGGCGTCTTTCTAGCTCTGATGCGTGCAAGTAATGTATGCTTTGTAAGTAGTAGTTTTGACTTTTGAGCAAATTGTAGTAATCTATTGTTGATGTGAAGAAGTAGCTATCTGCTGTGGGTCATGAGTCATGACACGTCGGGGTCGCCCACTCGCCCTGCTTGGCATGACAGAGGCCGACGGTCATGCCACGTCGGTCGCTTATAAGGAAATGATGACATGATTGCAACAGCTTGGACTCTTCTTGAAAGATTCTAAGGAACTGTTTGCAACTTGGGATTCAGAAAACAACTGCAACCAAGGATTGAACTTCTTTCTGCAATAGTTCCTGTATACAAGGCGACTAACTAGGCTGCATGACAGCAATATGGAGCACAAGAGTTGGTCAATTTGACCAACATGAATATGAAAAGCTTATAGCTTCTGTCCTCTGTGAGTTTGTTACAGGCCATTCTTCATTTTTCAAGTATATGGCATCTTTCGTGTTAACATGATTATAGTATAATGTTGTTATCAATGTTTTCAACAAGATACAATGAAGATGCACAATATTCCCAGAAAAATAACTTGCAAGTTTGCAATGTGTTTGCTAATCAGGGCACTTCATGAGAAGGAAGAGCGCAGAAAAGGTGGCTTCACCCGCAACCAGTTCTTCATGGTGGCATTCACCTGCAGCTTCGTATACTACATCTTCCCAGGCTACCTGTTCCAGATGCTAACCTCCCTCTCCTGGATCTGCTGGGTCTTCCCCTCCTCTGTTCTTGCCCAGCAGCTCGGCTCAGGGCTCCATGGGCTTGGCATTGGCGTGATCGGTCTCGACTGGGCCTCTATCTCCAGCTACCTCGGGAGCCCTCTTGCCAGCCCCTGGTTTGCCACTGCAAACGTCGCTGCAGGCTTCTTCATTGTCATGTACGTAATCACACCAATTGCCTACTGGTTCAATTTCTATAAGGCACAGACCTTCCCCATCTTCTCAGCTGGTCTCTTCACTTCAACTGGGCAAAAGTACAACATTTCAACCATTGTGGACTCCCATTTCCATTTCGACACGGAGGCCTACGAGAAAAATGGACCATTATATCTTAGCACTTGCTTTGCTGTCACGTACGGTGTCAGTTTCGCAGCCCTTACCGCAACAATCATGCATGTTCTCCTCTTTCACGGAAGGTAACTACTGCCGAACATTTGTCAGTCCGTTGTGCAAAGTTGCATAGTTGGAGTAGCTAAGAACTGTGATGCTTTTGTCCAGTGAAATTTTGCAGTTAAGCAAATCGGCTTTTCAGCAGAAACAGGTGGACATACACACAAAACTTATGAGGAGATATAAGCAGGTCCCCGAGTGGTGGTTCATCTGCATCCTTATTATTAACATTGCCATCACCGTATTTGCTTGTCAATACTACATTGAGAAACTCCAGCTACCCTGGTGGGGTGTATTGCTTGCATGCACCATTGCTTTTTTCTTTACCCTCCCAATCGGAATTATCACAGCAACTACGAACCAAGTATGGATTCGAACAACTTGAAATCTTGCATATCATGCCATAGAGCGCTAAAGCACCAGTTCAACAAAATTCACATTACTGTTCCATTATATGCAGACTCCTGGATTGAACATCATCACAGAGTACATCATCGGGTACTTGTACCCTGGATGGCCAGTCGCTAATATGTGCTTCAAGGTATATGGCTATATCAGCATGAAACAAGCTCTGGCATTTCTACAAGATTTTAAGTTGGGCCATTACATGAAGATTCCGCCAAGGACCATGTTTATGGCTCAGGTAAGCTCTATTCTTCTACTCCCTCTGTTCCAAAATATAAGGCGCCCTTTAATTTCGCTGGTCAACGGCATCCAACTTTGACCATGATTTGTCCATATAAATAGTCCACATAAATAGTATAAAGATATATGAAATGGAACAATTTTACAAGACGAGTTTAACGGTACCATTTATACATTCTCAATCCGTATAATTTGTTATATATTTTTGGTCAAAATTGATCATCAAAGACCCCCATAAAAATAGCGCGCCTTATATTTTGGGACAGAGGGAGTATATTTTATCTGCCATTTCTGCTACGCAAGTGCACCCAAACTCCTGTTGTATTGTGTCACTAAGCAACTTGTTGAAACATGCCAGGTCGTCGGAACTTTGGTTGCGGCATTTGTGTACCTTGGAACAGCATGGTGGATGATGGACACAATCCCGGATATCTGCAACATTGAGATCCTCTCAGCGGACAGTCCGTGGACCTGCCCTGGTGATCATGTGTTCTATGATGCATCCGTCATATGGGGTCTCATTGGCACGCGCAGAATTTTCGGGGACATGGGAATTTACTCGGCGGTGAACTGGTTCTTCTTGGGGGGAGCTATCGCCCCACTCCTTGTGTGGTCTGCACACAAGTTATTCCCAGCCCAGAAGTGGATCTTACTCATCAACATGCCCGTCATGATCGCTTCCACCTACCAGATGCCACCCGCCACTGCGGTGAACTACAGCGCATGGATACTTGTTGGGTTTTTGTCTGGTTACGTGGTCTATAGATATCGACGTGACTGGTGGGAGCGACACAATTATCTGCTCTCAGGTGCACTAGATGCTGGGTTGGCATTCATGGCCGTCTTGATTTACTTGTGCCTAGGCTTGGAGAACATCAATTTGAAATGGTGGGGCAATGACTTGGATGGATGTCCCCTGGCTTCTTGCCCCACTGCTAAGGGTATAGTTGTCAAGGGATGCCCAGTGTACAACTGACCAACCTCTTGATGTGTGGCAGACAGTCCCTGGAGACATTTGATCGGAAAGTGTCAAGGAGCATGCAGGGACCAATGTAAATAGCAAAAGTTTGTTTTCAAACCATTTGGAGATGCAGGGACCAATGTAAATAGCAAAAGTTTGTTTTCAAACCATTTGGTGATGAAAAGTTGGTGTATTGTTCAAAGTTACAGAAATGTTCATAATGATAGTCTGGTAGTAATTGCGTATGGGACAATTTTGGTAGTCATAGGTGCCAGTTTCAGTGGAGGACTTATGCCAACAATTTTATTTGAGAAAAATACTCACAGTAAATAACAAGTTTTAACCATAGTCTGCACAACTCACGGTTATGTGTCTAGAACTAAATTGAGATGCTTGTTCGAAATATCACATGTACTTAACAGATACTCCCTCCGTTCAACAATAGATGACTTGCATTTGTCTATATATGGATGTATCTAGACATATTTTAGTGTTTAGATACATCCATATATAGACAAATGAAAGTCATCTGTTGTTGAACGGAGGGAGTACCTGAAAAAGATTCCCTAACAATCTCGCTGACAACACTGTCATGTATTGCCTCGGAGAGCTATTCAACCACAACCGGTAAGGGCATACCCAACGCCCCTCAAATGGGACCAAAATCGATCCTGTTTTGGTCCGTTTAGGGTGGTCCGCGGATGGAGTCTGGGTCGGACCCCCGACTTGGGACTAAACCACCCTACCCCCCTTCCCCCCCAAATATGTTTCTTTTCGTTTGTACTTAATCTGTTCTGATGAACCGGATAAATGTCATGCAAATGGTTTTACAACACAAATTTAAAGTTTATTTATGCAAATTTAAAGTGCAATAAAAATGAACACATCTTTGGAGCAAATTATAGGAAACCGAGCTACTGGTTTTCTATGAAATACCATATATGCTCGACCAGATCTTCGTGAAGAGCGTTGTGGGTGGCCTGATCCCGGATATCATGTTGCCCGTGCATATATTGCTCAAAAGTTGCTAGTCCAGGTATTGGAGCAACCAATTCACCCTGAAATTTCCAGTCCTGGTCATAGAGCATGTCATCACGCTCATCCTCGACGATTATGTTGTGCATGATCACACAGGCAGTTGTCCCATGTTCTAGCAGAGTGTCAAACAATCGCCCAACGAGATTGGAGCACACCAAATACTCTCTCCATATCCCTCCTAGCAGCCTCTTGTTGTCGAGCAAATCTTCACCTTCTCTCACCTTCAGGGTTTTAATTTGTCTTCACAAATGTAGACCATTTAGGATAGATGCCATCAGCAAGATAGTACTCCTTGGTGTATTGGTGCCCATTGACCTCATAGTTGATCGATGAAGAATTGCCCTCGGCAAGCCTATCAAATACAGGGGAACACTGAAGAACGTTGATGTCATTGTGAGTGTCAGCCATGCCGAAGAAAGAGTGTCATGTCCATAGATCTTGAGATACCACGATTTCAAGTATGACTGTGCATTTTCCATCATTTCCCTTGTACTGCCACTGCCAAGCAAAGGGACAGTTCTTCCACTTCCAGCGCATGCAAACTATGCTGCCAAACATCCCGGGACAACCTCTTGCCTCGTTGATCGACAACAATCTTGTCTTCAACAGTTGGCTCCCTGAAGTACTCTGGGCCAAACATCTGTAACACTGCTTTGTAGAACCTGAGCATCAAAGTTATGCAAGTGCTGGCACTCATGCGCAAGTACTCATCAACTAGATCACATGCAACTCCATAAGCAAGCATCCTGATTCCCGCGGTGCATTTCCGATAAGACGAGAACCCAGGCTTGCCTACAACATCAAACTTGAACTCGAAGTAATCGTCATACTCCACAACTCCTTCGAGAATCCACAGGAACAAATGTCTCGGCATACGGAACCAATGCCGAAACACATTTGCACGATATGTTGGCTTCACTGGTATTTCCATAGCTGCTCGTGGCCCCCTTCTATGTTCCGTTCTAGAGCCCCTTCGTGGTCAGGCACCGAGCCAATGTAATTCCCAAGTGTTTTGTCATTGAAGTTGTGGATTATGGCGGCAGCGGTCATGAGAACGTCGGTATCATCGTCGTACGAATCATCCGAAGTGTCGATGAAATAGTTGTAGAAGAAGTGGTCCGAATCATCCATCTACAAAAAAGATAGACCAAATTATTGCAAAAAGAACACAGATTGGTTCGCTACAAACTATGGCGCGTACCTTTGGCAATAAACCGAACAGGTTCCGGGCTCCAAGCTCCGGCGCCAGTGTTGAGGGAACGGGGACCCCTTTCCACCTCCCGTGGATCTATGCGCCCGCTCAGGTGAGCTCATCTGCCAGCTTTGGGTCGCTGGAAATCCACAGGTCCAACAACGCCCAAGCAGCAAACTAGGAGGTGCTCGTCAGCGGCAGCAGCAGGACAGATCGCTCCCGGGGATGGCAGTCGCGACAACAACTTCCAGGAGAGGCGGCGGTGCCTGGCGGTGGAGCGGCGGAAGTGTTTTCCGGTGTGCAAAGGAGGAGCCAGTCGAACTACGGCCAGGGCGGCGCCTTCGTCGCCACCGACCTGGCTAGATGGGGGTGGATGTGGGAGGATTTCCGTCTGAGGGCGGGACAGGAGGGACACTTCTGTGTACGCGGACCACCCCAAATATGGACCAAACTTGGGCCACGTTTGGGGGAAACTCGGCCTGTTCCCATGGGTCCGTTTGAGGGGAGGGGGCGTTGGAATGGGTATTTTACCCAAATCGCTCCACGGGGACCAAATCAGACCGCTTGGGTGGGGGGCGTTGGGTTTGCTTTAAGAACCTGCTTGGGGTGCACCCTTTGGTCCCCATCTTCGTATGTGACTCCCAGGCCTGGCACCAGTAGCACATCAACCATCTTATCACCCAAGGCTGGCGAATGCCCTTCCTGTAGCATCGATTCGCATGCCGCAACAAATTTCTCCTCCTTACAGCACACCTCGATCAGTATTTGTTTTTACCAAATCTGGCCCCTTAGCAAAACTAATCTCAAATCTGACTCTTACTCAAAACTATTTTCAAATCTGGCCCCTGAGGTCAGCTCCAGATAGGATGGAGCCGAACTTGTACAAGTCGGCTCCATCCTACTTGGAGCGTACCTCCCGTTATTTTTCGTTGGAACCGGTGTTGGCACAAAAATAAGATAACGTCGAACTGCACAAGTTCGGCTCCATTCTACTTGGCGCCGATCTCAAGATGCCAGATTTGAAAATAGTTTTAGGAAGGGGCCAGATTTGAGATTAGTTAGCTAAGGGGCCAGATTTGGCAAAAAAAAAACCTCGATCACGACTGAATATCTAAGAGCATCTCCATCGGCGCCCCCCAATAGGGCTATTGGACGCACCGGCAGGAAATGCCATTGCCGGACGACCCAATAGAGGCGAAGTTGGCGGACAAGCCCAACCTCGCGTCCATCAACCCTGCATCCGTCAACCCTGCTTCAGAACCCGTTTGTTGGGTCGCACCCGGCCGTGCCGACAACGCGCGTCACGTCGGATCCTGACTCGCGGGGCCGCCTCGTCCGCGACATAGACGCGTTCAACGCGAGTTATAGCGGGCAAAGAAGGGCCGGTCTGCGTGTTTTAATGGCACACCGGTATACCTGGCCATCTCCGGCCCGACCCAAAAATCCAGGGCCTATGCCCGACGGGCTTGCCCATGGGCCGGGTTTGGGTCTGACTTTTGAGCCCGCCAGCATGGCCAGGCCGGGCTTGGGCTTGGCATATTAGGACTTTAAGGAAGATCCCTCTAGGACCGACGGGATTTTCAATATATAGGCCGGGCTTGGGCTTCAAAAGTAGGCCCGATGGCAGGGCCGGGCCGGGCATGAGCCTCAGTTTTTTGTCGTGGGCTTTTTTAGGCCCGGCCCATGGCCAAGTATATGCACTGGTTCCCCTGACGTGCGCAGAGAAAAGCGACGCGTCGGCGGTGTTAATGTGTGCAGAAGAACCGATGCTCGGAGTTAATGGCATGCACCGAACCCCGCTCTCTGCCGGCTTTAAAAACGACGCAAATTCACGTCTCTCCACACTGGCAAACTAGCCTCCTCCCGATCTCCCCCTCTCACCCTCTCCGATGTAAGACGAACTCCGCCGCCGTGCTCAGCTTACCCGATATCGTGTCGCATGCCGCCGGGACGTATAGGGGCTGCGCGAGGAGGCGACAGCCGAGGAGGCGAGGCGCGTGGAGGCGGAGGTGGCGCTGGCAGATGCATGCGAGTGGTGGCGGCAGGAGATGCAGGCCAACGACCGCTCGTGCGGGACAATGAAGCTCGGGAGCGGACCCGATGTGACGACCAGAAGCACGCCACCCCACACTACAAGGCCGACTGTCGCGTGGAGGCGCTCTTCAACCACACCTACGTAGTTGGTGCAAGCTCGTCTCGTGCACATCCATGGCGCGTCCTATCAGAGGAATTCCTCCGCCACTGTATGGCGTAAAAAATACCGGTGTTCAACTCTAATGGCAACCTACCGGACGGGATGGGCCACGGACTTTGCCAATATTCTGGTCGGGCCGCCACTGAAGGGCCAGGCGCGGCTAGCCTTCATGAAAGAACTGTGGCAGCGCCTGCCAGCGGAGATGCACTGCAACCCAGAGTACCGGTAGTCGTCGCCGTATTGGGACGCAAAGGTGCATGAGGAGTACGAGGGGTGTCCCTATAGTTTCTCTCAAGAGGGCGACGACAAGTGGGCGACAACGAGTCCACAGAGGAAAACGACGTCCCACAACGTCCAACGCCGGCAGACGATTGAGGCATGCAAGTTCCTCAAGGCCGGAGCGCAGGCAAAACAACTATCAACTCAGACGGGCCAGTAGCATGGAAGTTCCTCAAGGCCGGAGAAGAACTCACATCTAGATCTAGGGTTTATTTTAATAGTTTAGGTTCATCGAATTTTGTCAAAGGTTGTCTAAATTTCAATGAAAACACGGCGTATCACATTTGTTTTTGGTCCAGTTTCCTTTGTTCTATAACCTATTGGGACACGCCGGTGAGAAGAGACGCCCCCAATAGGGTGGTAACACATGCCGGCGCTCCCAATAGCACACGTCGACAACTAGTGTCGGACGCTGTATTGGGGTCTTCAATGGATATGCTCTAACACTAACATCACTCAGTTTGGCTGCACCCCAACCACCTCCATCTCATCCATACTCATCATCCAGCTGCAGTGTAAAGTTGAAACAAACTTACAATTTGATAGATGGACCGGTAGGTGTACATTGTTTATATAGTACCGAATATGCTAAGCCTAACTTGTTTCCAAGCAATAGTCTAACATCCTTCGGCGGTGTCAACGTGGGGTCCAACAACATTGATACTGAAACGATTATCAGTAAATGGTGTAGTTGCGAGCCCTTTGGTGAAGATACTAACAAACCGAGAAGTCGTGGATACATGAATAACTCGAACTTGGCCCAATGCAACCTTCTCGAGAACAAAATGAATATCAATCTCGATGTGCTTGGCCAGACAATGTTGAACTAGATTACTGGATATATAAACCGCTAAAGTGTTGTCACAACAAATAACTGTATCCTGATGAATAGGGTGATGTAGCTCAGATAATAATTGATGTAGACAAATAGTTTTGGCGATAAACATGTACCACGGCTCGATACTCGGCTTCCTCAGACGAACGAGAGATAGTGACATGGCGTTTTGAAGGCCATCAAATTAAATTGTTACCTAGAAAAACATAGTATTTTGACGTGGACTGACGAGTGTTTGGACAACTAGTCCACTTCTCACCAGAATATGCCGTCAAAGAAGTAGGATGAGATGAGTTTATGTGAAGACCATGATCGAGAGTACCTTTTAGATAGCGAAAGAATACGAGGATCATGCTATTGGGTTGCGTGTATGAGAATTTAAAACTTTCTCCATGCAAGTTACGCAACTACTAAGATCTATCTATGAAAATACAAGTGAATAACAATTCAATGATCTAGATATAGATCGTTTACCAACACAGTTGTAGCAGAAGAGATATTGATGATGATGTCGATGAAGCACGTGGAAGATTCTCACGCACAAGTTTGTGGGTGAGAATGTTGCCGACTCCCTGTATCCAGCTCCTGGATCCAGCAGAGTGAGAGTGTCAAGTGTTACCCCTCTGAGATCTCGCACAAGTACGTCAGATCCAGTTTTGTAGAGCTTCGTTGTCTAGAGCTATGACTCCATAGGTGTATAAGAAAGTGGATTTTTCAACACAAAAGAGAGAGAGAGAGATTAGATCTAGATCTAATCGGGAGAGGACACCGACAAAACCCAATTTGAAGAATCTCTAATTCAACAAGAAACTCTAATTAGAAAGAGTGAAGGCATGAGGCCAATTGGTGTATCCCTCAATGAATGGAGGAGGTGGGTAAATATAGTGGGAGATGATTGCCCGCGTGATCACACACCCGTTGGAGAACCCCAAGCCGAAGTTATGATGTAGCATAGTAGAAAATTTTCCTTAGTTGGAAACCAAGGTTATCAATCCAGTAGGATTTCAAAACGATTAATTAGGTTACTTGTTGTCTAGGGCTTCAATAAGCGTGGACCTACATACAAAGCACAAACTCCCTTTCTTCTCCAACTATCCAGGAAGGTTTTCAAGCTTCTCGTCTTACTGAAACAAAAGCAATAAATGTATGGTGTGTTTGGAGATGAAAATTAAAACAGAAAAACGAACAAGTGATGATGAAAAAGCACGTAAACAAGGTTGTAATAAACGTAATATAACGGACTGGGGGCCATAGTTTCACTAGTGGTGTCTCTCCATAAAACAATACACATGTTTGGTAAATAATTTACAGCAAGGCAATTGAAAAATCATGAAGGCATAACAATGCTATTATTACAAGATATAGTTCACGGGTTCTAATCATGTAGGCATTACGTCAAGGTATATAGACCGCTATCCAGCATGCATCTATATCTATGTGTCCACCTGAAGAAAGCCATTCAGCAAATCTCTATGGTATTAAGTTGCAAGCAACATACAATTGTATTAAGAACAATACATAATATAAGCAATAATTCTCATCACACAAACAATAACACCGCTATTTCCCCTTAGTGGCAATAGCACATCCTTACCCATTCACATTTATGTCTCTTGAACCCAAATAACAAGGAGGCAAGAACCCACTATCTAGCATAAAATTCCCTCTTGGGTATGCATACAATAACTTGTCCAAAGAAGCCATACACATCAGAGAGTCTGCAAGAACACATTAAAGCATTAACAAGATATAAGTGAAGCTCAAATAAAATACATGAACAAACTGATCATAATTTCATGATTCAGCGGATCCCAACAATTCCAACATGTAGCAATTACATAAGAACGATCTTGATCATGTTAGGAAAATCAAAAGATCGTGGCAAGGTAGCAAAAGGAGAAGACATCACCAACTAGTTACTCATATGCACCTGCAGTCCAAGGATGAAATACTCACGCATCACCGGGGAGGCGGACATGGTGATGAAGATGCCTCTGTTGATGATTCCCCTCCTTCGGCATGGTGCTGGACCAAGGCTCCAAAAGCCCTAGATTTGAGTTTCGAGGTGACGACGCCTCTTGCTGGTGTAGATCAAACACACACCCATTGGGATTCCCCAAGAGGAAGGAATGATGTAGCATGGCAGTAATTTCCCTCGGTTAACAACCAAGGTTATCAATCCATTAGGACTCCAATGCTCTTAGTAGGTTGCTTGTTGTATGGCGCTTCAACAAACGTGGACCTGCACACAAAGCACAAACTTTATCTTGCTCCCAACTTCCCAGGAAGGTTATCAATCTTCATGTCTTGCTATGAATTAGAGAATTAATTATATCGAATGGTTGGAGACGATTAAAAGTAAACGGGCCAGCGAAGAAGTGATGATTAAAAGCAAGTGAATGAGGTTGTATTCAATGAGGAAAATAGGACCGCGGCCATAGTTTGACTAGTGGTGTCTCTCCTAAGAACAATAAACATGTTGGGTAAACGGGTAAACAAGTTACAGCTGGGAAATTGACAAATCATGAATGCATAACAATGCTATTATGACAAGATATAGTTCACGGGTTCTAATAATGTCGGAATTACGTCAAAGTAAATAGACCGCCATTCGACAACATCTATTACTAAAAGTCCACCTCAGGAAAAAGATCCAGCAAATCCATCTGTTATTAAGTTGCAGCAACGAAGTGATTGCTTTGTGTGCAACAGACAAATGCATTAAGATCAATACGTAATGTAAGTAAGAATTCTCATCCGTAAAAGGAACACCGATGCTTTCTCCCTAGTGGAAACATCACATCCTCCTCCATCCATGTTCCTTTCACTCAAGCGCAGGAGGAAAGGAGACATGAACCCACTATCTAGCATATAAACCCTCTCTTGGAGATGCATACAATAACTTGGCCAAAGCAATCATACACACCAGAGAGTATTGCAAGACAAGATTAAAATTTTCTAAATATATAAGTGAAGCATCTCATATAGACATGAACAAAATAATCATAATCTAATGGTTCGTCGGATCCCATCAAACACAACATGTAGCAATTACATAATAATGATCCTGATCATGTTAGGCAGCTCACAAGATCTAAACATGGTGGCACAAGGTGGAGAGAACACCATCTAGCTACATATATGGACCCGTAGTCCAGGGATCAACTACTCGCGCATCACCGCGGAGGCATACAAGGAGAACCAGATGTAGGTACTGCAGGGGTTATCCTTGTTGGAATTAATTTAGATTTCTTTGAAATTATTTCTTGGGATATTAGATATTTATATGTTAGTACTATAGCCAAAATTTAAAACTATTAATGAAGTATCTAGACTTACTACTGTTTATGGCTCTGCTTATGAAGAGGGAAAACATGCCTTTCTTTGTGAACTTCATGGCGTATTTCTTAATTGGGATGGGCCTTCCCCGATTGGAGGTGATTTCGACCTAGTTAGGGGACATGATGATAAGAGTAATGGTGTGGTAGATTTTAAATGTGTAGATAAATTGAATATCTTGATAGACATGTGGGCCCTGATAGAAGTTAAAATAACTGGGAGACCTTTTACCTGATCTAATAACCAAAATGATCCTATCATGAGTAGAATTTACAAGGTATTCAGTTCTACTAGTTTTGATGCCATGTTCCCTTTAGCTCATGATAGAACTCTTCCCGGAGTAGGTAGTGAGCATACCCCCCAAGCGTTTGGGATGCTGGTCTTGCCCATGTTCCTATTGGGGAAAAAATGAGAAGTGGTGGATTACTAGACCTGACTTTAAGAAGGGGGTGGGAAAAGCTTGGAACATAAATAAAACTTTCAGCAGTGCTTTAGATAGGTGGAAGAGCGAAGTTATATTTTCTACAAAATTAGCTAGAGGCTGGAATATGAATATTGGCGCCGAGCTTAGGAAAAACAAGAGGGCCTTGATGGAGGAGTTTGATATACAAGATATCAAAGCTGAAACCCAAGACCTCTTATATGTTGAAAGAAATAGAAGGGATATCATTTTATGGGAGCTAAACAGTCATTGGATAATTGTGGAAATTAAGGCTAAGCAGAGATACAGGGATAAATATATAGTGTAAGGATACATAAATAAAGCTTACCTCCATGGTGTAGCTAATTGGAGGAGAAGGGAAAAAAATGATTTCTATGCTAGAAGGACGTGATGGCCTAGAAACATAAGTCAAGAAAATGCTTAAAATAGCTTGTGAGTACTACAAAGATCTGTTTAAGCTTGAGGATAGACCTGATATTAGTTTAAGGAATGACTTTTTATCTAAGGAGGAAAAAGTATCCATAGAAGAGAACAGGGATTTAGAAGCTAATTCACTTTAGAAGAGAACAATGAAGCAGTTTTTGGGTCCAATATAGATGGTGCACCTAGTCCTGATGGGCTCCCTTTTTTTCTTTTATCAACAATTCTAGGAAGTTATTCACCTAGATTTGCTACTCCCTCCAGTCCGATAAAAGTGTCGGGAGAATGAGCTGCTCTTAATACACAATCCTTTAAAGGTTACGACACATTTTTCGGACCAGAGGGAGTAGATCTCTTTGATGAGTGGTTCTCTGGTAGATTAGATATTTTTAGACTAAACTTTGCCATTATTACCTTGATCCCTAAAGTAGATGATGCCAAGGACATGAAGATATTCAGACCAATTAGCCTTTTAAATTGTAGTTTAAAAATCTTTACTAAAGTCCTTAACAATAGAATCTCTAAACTCTCCAATAGACTGATACGTTACAAATGTATCTACAATTTTTGATGCTCCATGCTTGTTTTCTATCTAATGGCTTTATCTTTTCCACATGTTTTCACATCTTCTCCATCGTTTTCCGGAAGTTTTCATACACTAACCTATTAACAAGATGCCCCAGGCCAGCTGTTGTTTTTCTATTTCAGAAAAGTTCTTAAAGAAATATTCTCGGAAATGGTTGAAAATCCACGTAGATCGTTTTTTACCCGAAACAAAGACAGAGTCCAAAGAAGAGACGGAGGGGAGCCAGGGTGTGCCAGGCATGGCCCCACACTAGGCCGCACCTGATGGGCCCCTGGGCACCCTGGCCACCGTCTCTCATCGCCTCTTCGCCTATAAATTTCCCTAAACCCTAAAAAGTTGGGTCACGGAGCTATTCTCCACGAAACATACAGAGAGGCTCTGCCACCTCGAAATTTAAATCTAGGGCTTCTGCAGCCCTGTTCCGGCCCCCTACCGGAGGGAAAGATTGTCACCGTAGGCCTCTTCATCGCCATGATTGCCTCCACGATGATGCGTGAGTAGTTCATCTCGGGACTACGGGTCCATAGCAGTAGCTAGTTGGTAGTTCTCTTTGTTATGCCTCCATGTTTAGAGTCTCGTGAGCTGCCTCATATGATCAAGACCACCGTTATGTAATTGTGCATGTTGTGTTTGCTGGGATCCGATGAACCATGCGATTATGATTATTTTTCTCATGTCAATCTGAGATGCTTCACTTATATTTTATAGAGATTTAATGTTGTCTTGCAATGCTCTCCGCTGTTTATGATTACCTTGGCTAGGTAGTTGTTTTCACCTCCAAGAGAGGGTTTATATGCTAGATAGTGGGTTCATGCCTCCCACTAGGGATATGGGATGTGTTGTTTCCACTAGGGAGAAAATAGTGGTGCTCTTGTCTACAGACGAGAACCATTGCTTACTTACTTTACTTAATGCATTTTTCTGTTGCACACTAAGCAATCACTTCGTTGCTGCAACTTAATACCAGATAGATTTTTTAAATAGCTTTCTTGAGGTGGACTATTAGATATGGATACATGCTGGATAGCCGTCCACATGCCTTGATGCAATGCCTATGATGTTAGAACCAATGAACTATATCTCATTGTAATGGTATTGTTACACGTCATGATTTGTCAATTGCCCAGCTGTAATTTGTTCACCAACATGTTTGTTTTCTTTGGAGAGATACAACTAGTGAAACTATGGCCCCCGGTCCTATTTTCCTCATTATTGCAACCTTCTTTCAAACACTTTCATCATTGTTTTCTTCCAGCACCATTTTTTACTTTTATTACTTTTCATTAGTGTGACCCCTTTTTAGAAATTCTTCAATGTTTGTTAGGCCAATTTTCAATTGAACACTTCGGCCGCCCTCTACATTTTCATAAACCAAGGAGGGAATATCTGCAACCTGTTATAGATTCTATTTTGAAAAGACTAGCAGGTTGGAGAGGTAGACTATAGTCCTCAGCAGCTAAGAGAGAGAGAGAGAGAGAGAGACAGTTCCATCAGTTTTGGCTAGCATTCATGTGTATATGCTTTACTTCTTGAAATTCCCAAAACATGCTTTGAAACTAATAGAGTGTCAGATGGTCAATTGCTTATGGAATGATGAAGAGGAAATAATAAGATCCATCTAGTTAATCGTCCTATTGTTCCAATCCCACCTTTTACGTTCCTTATGTGTCCCTAATTCGGAGTGGACTTTGCGGCTATCCTAGATGTATGGGATTGACGCTTGGGCACGCGCTCCACCGGCTCCAGGTAAGCTCTCTAACGGGCATCCAGGTCCCTCTGTAATTTCAACAATTTCTTCATATGTTGACCTAGGGCGTGACAGTAAGCTATTAGTTATCCCGACGAAGAGCCTCTGGGCATATTGCGTCCTGCAGCGACTGCCTGCTCTACTTCTTCCATTACTCAGTGAGAGATTCGCACCACGGGTCGGGAGCACTCGCGTGGGCCTCACGGGGGGGGGGGGGGGGATGTGCCTTGCAGATGTCTCGGGGGCCTCGATCTTCTTATTCATCATCTTCGGTTGATGTTGGATTCCCACGGTGCAAGGAGGTGGACCCTCCATGTTCATCTTCGACTTCCTCTTCCACCTCCTCCCAATCGTGTGCTGCATCGATTGAACCAGGGGCTGGTCGGATTGTAATATTCGCTTCCACTTAGGCTTGGGGTGCCCGTACCATCGGTGTCGTCATCCCCGGTGAGGTGAACCATCCCAACAAAGTGGTGGAGGTGAGGGCGGGTGGGGGAGTCGAGTTAGAATCAGATCCGATCTCGATCTCAGAGTCGTAAAACGTTGATGCAGTAGCCGACGGAGTGGGTGGGTGTGTCGACTCTGCCGCGTTGAGGCGATTCAAGCCCTTAAGGTGCAAAATCCCATGCGAATTGCATGGAAGTTCAGATCGCCAAATGTCAGGTTAACACTCCTGTCGAGGGCGTCGAAGGTCGGGCGCAATACCAACGAGTGCATAGTGAAGTCCAAGGACTTGAACTGAACCGGATCCATCCTGACCGGCTAGTTGCCGTTTGCAGTTGTTGATACCGATGAAGCCTTGAATCCACTGCTCTAGTTTCCCACAGATGGCGCCAAATTTCTTGGGGGTACCATGACATACCCCATGCTTGTTGGGCTAGGGTTCTTTAAGGGAATGAGTGGTGGTGGACTACTCGGCTTGACAGGACACGGGGGGAGGGGGGCAAGATTTACCCAGGTTCAGGGCCCTTCGGGAAGGTAAAACCCCTACTCCTACATATATGTTTATTATCTGGCAAGTTCGGCTCGATTACAGAGATTGTGGCGCACTGATCAAATATGGCGCAAGATTCTCGGATGTGTGTTCTAGGGTTTGCTATGACCCCTCCTAGCCTATATATAGGAGGTTGGGTCTCAGGAGCTCGTACATGAATATGTCTCAATAAGAGTCGGTTTCTATTCTAGCCTTGGCTCGCAAGGCATGTCTTCTCCGATTTGATCTCATGTCTCCGCCTGTTGATGGGCCTTGATCTAGGAATCTTGAGGGCCTACTCGAAGGCCCCGTAGCTAGGTTGTACCCGGTATATACCGATTGCGGGTGCCCATTTGTGATCCCCACGTCACTTTTTGTCTAACGCTTCAACAAGCGAGGACCTGCACACAAAGCACAAATCCCCTTTCGTCCCCAACTATCCAGGAAGGTTGTCAAGCTTTCTGTATTGCTGAAAACAAAATTATTAAACATATGGTGTGCTTTGAGATGAAAGTAAAACGAAACATCAAAGAAGTGATGATGAAAAGCACATAAACGAGGTTGTAATCAATGTAAGAGAATGGACGGGGGGCCAAAGTTTCGCTAGTGGTGTCTCTCCATAAAACAATACATATGTTGGGTAAATAAATTACAACTAGGTAGGTGACAAATAATGAAGGAATAACAATGCTATTATGACAAGATATAGTTCATGGGTTCTAATCATGTAGGTATTACGTCAAGGTATATAGACTGCTATCCAGCATGCATCTATATCAAATAGTCGACCTCAATAAATCCATTCAGGAAATCTCTCTCGTATTAAGTTCCAAGCAACAAATAGTTAAATTAAGAAGGATTCATAATGTAAGCAATAATTCTCATCACGCAAACAAGAACACCGTTCTTTTCCCCTTAGTGGCAACAACATATCCTTCCCCATACACGTTTGTCACTCGAACCCAGGCAGCAATGAGGCATGAACTCACTATTTAGCATAAAACTCTCTTTTGTAGATGCATACAACAACTTGGCAAAAGAATCCATACACATCGGAGAGTCTGCAAGAACACGCTAAAACACTAACAAGATATAAATGAAGCTAAAATAAAAGACATAAACAAAACTGGTCATAATTTCATGATTCATCGGATACTAGCAAACACAACATGTAGAAATTACATAAAAACGATATTGATCATGTTAGGCAGATCACAATATCGTGGCATGATAAAAAAAGGAGAGAGATCACCAACTAGCTACTGCTATAGACCCATAGTCCAAGGATGAACTACCCACGCATCACTGGGGAGGCAAACTTGGTGATGAAAAAACCTCCAGTGACAATTCCCCCCTCCGGAAGGGTGTCAGAGCAGTACTACAGAAGCCCTAGATTGAACTTTAGTGGTGACGGCGCCTTTGTATTTGTTTCATGGAAAATTCTCCGTCCCCTATGGTTTTGGGGGAGAAGGAAATATATAGGCGAAGAGGCAGTGACAGGGGAGGCCCACAGCCACTAGGCGATGGAGTGCCCCCCTTAGGCCACACCACGGGGTCGCATGGTGGGGTGGCCCCTCCTCTCGTGCTCCCCTTCGAGCTCCGTCTTTGTTCCGAGTAAAAAATGACCTCCATGGATATTCATGACTTCTCGCGAATATTTCCCGTACATCTTTTCTGGAAAAAAAG
The DNA here is from genome assembly GCA_028641055.1 of Alopecurus myosuroides. Taxonomy (NCBI): domain Eukaryota; kingdom Viridiplantae; phylum Streptophyta; class Magnoliopsida; order Poales; family Poaceae; genus Alopecurus; species Alopecurus myosuroides. Next base: position 499,523,368 of record CM054057.1, read on the forward strand.
ACAGCATAAAATATGAACTAGATCTTGGTTAATAGGTTAGTCGAGAAAAAAACCTAAAATATTGTAAAAACATCATAAAAGCATGTGGTAGTCATAAGGAACAAGCATGGAGCAATAAAAAAATTATAGATACGTTTTGGACGTATCAGGAGGCAAGGGGCCACCTGCCATGTGCCAAAGTCGGTTTGGGAGGGCCATAGTTAGCCGCACCCTCCCCCAAACCCTGATTCGGATTTGAACTTGGGAGTCCTCTCCCATCCCACTTTTTACCTTCCTTATTTGTTCCTTCAATTTTTACCTTTTTCTTCTCTCTCCAAAATCAAACAAGGAAACTCCTGGGAAGGAATTCAGAACATGTGAGGCCACTTGGGCCTACATGATAGCCACCCAATATTTGGGTGCAAACCTCATGCATTTCTACCCTCCTCCCTCTGACACTCCCCCCTTATTGGGTTTTCTCTGAAACTTTTCCGGAACCCTATATACCCTATAGATAAAATCATCAACTCTATCCACTAATTTTATAAACACTTGATAACATCTCGAGACACCTCATGCCCGCATGCAAATGCTCTGAAAAGCATGCAACATTATTTTCTCTCTCGAAAAAACTCTGGAATAACTTCCATTAGTAATATAAATTGTTTCTTTTACTCTGGGACATCTAATGCCCTCTATAATTTCTCTCTGATATATGTATATATATATATATCCATCACGTAGAAACACCATTATGATGATACTCCTTGTTAATCTGGACCTACCAATATACACGCATTACCAAACCAAACTTAAGTGTGTGACCCCTACAAGTTTAATAATGAGTGGACATGACATTGGTTACTCTTTCCGGCTCAATGTTCAATAGCAAATCCATGGACACCCATATTGGCTCCCACTCACTATGCGAAAGACACTCTATTGAACCTGTTGGATATTTTATAGTATTCCCATTACTCGCAATATCGAACTTACCTATTGCGGTGAAACACTCATTGGTTCACTATACCTTTGTCTATCTCGTTAACTAGTAAGCTTACTTTTACTCGTTATGGCATTATGATATCCCACATGATGTATCATCATCACGCATTGTCTGCTAAACATATGGATATCATACATACCGAGTGGGCCCAGGTTGTGTCTTTGTTTTATGGAAGAGTAATTCTCATCTCAGAACATCAAGATCAATACACACCTTTAGAATTACCTAGTGGCTACCTTTTTGTTCACCCATTTTACGGTGTGTAACTTGAGAGTACCAAAGTAAAACCTCTAGGATGCACAACTCTGATAACCTCATGGTCTAAGGATATGTCGTACTATAACCTTGTTGTAATATGTCACTAAGGACAAAAGACATCGAAATCTCTCAGCATATCAACTACTTGGGTCTACCCAGCCATATTTTTCCCTGCCAAAAATATGATATTTATTATTTCTGACATAAAATATGTCCATGACCAGGAAAACACGGTCATCAAGCAAACAACAAATTAGTCTGAAATGCAAGACTAGGGTAAGAAAAACTTGTCCATGTTACCACACGTGATCGTGATTTTTCCTCGGAATCTCATATTCAAGAGCCACGTTAGTTTTAGCATATTAACATGAATCATAATTATGGAACATATGCACAAATATTATTGCCTTTTGGGCATACATCTAACAACCTCCCACTCGCACAACTGGCAAAAAACTGTTTGTATAACTCCTTCAAGCATTTGGAAGAAGTAGGTGAAGTTTCATGCAAACACTGTGTTAGAGACATTTGTCATCCATCCTTTTGAGGCTGTATGAACCATATTTATTATGAAGAAACTCTTTCTGTCATAATAACCTTGATCATTCAATCATCTGCAATCTGGGTATTCTAGGTGAATCCTTGGTACTGTAACAAAGAATACAGTTTCGCCACTTATCAAAGCTCCTTTTGCATCTTTCATGAAATACCACACCTAGTTCTTCCAATGAACCGATAGCCAATACTAGAAGTATTTTAACTTCCACCTTTTACTGCTATTGTTGTATTTTTTGGTAACTTATATTTATGCTCAAAATTAGTTAAGCACTTTAAACCCCACTATCCACAAAATCATAAGATCAAGTTTTATCCTTGGCTTATACTTATCTCATAAGAATCCCTCTTCTTTTATACTTATCTCATAAGTTATTTCTCATAACGTAACTCTTACACTATGAGCCATTATCAATTTCAAGAAACATCTTCAAAGTACCTTTATGGAGAACATTCTTTATAATTGGAGTCAGTTGAACTTTTGTCACAAATTCAACTTGCCAACAATTATTATTTACATGGTTGACATAATGCATTGTCAAGGAATATTCCACAATGATCACAATGTTAAATCATTTGATCAAGTTCACCAATGTCCTCCACCTTTGCATTAAATCCCAATTAACTATGAGAACCTAGTTCTCTAAAGTTTTGAATTCAAAACTTATGCATTAATATTGATAGAATTATATTGATTCACATCAAGATTTAATACATTGTGAATTAATATTTTCTATATCACATGTATCATAGAAAACACCTTTTCAATGATACACTTATTCCGTAAAATAAGTATTTCAGTGTTTTCTAATCACTAGATACAACCGTATAGCTCCCGCTAACTTTTAAGAAAACAAGACTTCTGTAATTTTCCATGAAGTTGAAGCAACACTTTTCATACTTCATTAATTAAATTGTCACTCCAAACTTATACCGAACAATATTTTTGTGTATAAACGAACTAGCTCCTTTATAATTAGTAATGTATTTAACAAAACACTCGAGCTATACTTGGTACACTTCCCCGATCAATTTTCCTTGATAGTAATTTGTTTTGTTAATCTCTCATACAGACTTATTATCTAGATTGATAAATCTTTGCTATAGATCACAAGATCTTTAGTATCCAGCTCTTGAATTTGTCACATAACCATTTATGAAAAACAAGGTTTATGATCATTTTATTCCAACAGAAATTCCTTCAAGTTTTTCAACTTGAACTTGATGGTATAAAATACTTTGACTCTAAGTCATGAAGGTTTGGATATTTCGGCACTTTATTATCTTTACTTGTACTATGCACATCCTTTATTCAAGTTGCCTTGAAACCTTTATGTGCATCCTTGGTTAAGTATTTTTCTTGAAAAGAATCCATGCTTGATCCGTAATGGCTCTCAGTATTAGTCTAAAAGATTATCAACCGGGATTGCTTTCACCCGCTTAACTCTGATGACTATTTCCATATATTCAACAATCCCTTCAAGAATCACTATCCTCCCACTGAATTTAAAAAGGAATGATTTTTTTAAGAATCACATATCTCATATCAAAACATTGTTACTTATGTGGTGCTTTTTATAAGAGGATTTTCAATGTGATATTGGAACAACAAACAAAGCATTACTTTGTTTTTTCATCTTAGGATCAATTTTCAATTTTTAGAAACTTTTAGATTTTAAGTTCAATGTGTCTCTTCATAGTTTATCTTTCAAAACAATGACACAAAGTAAACAACAACATTTTTTTTTTCAAAAATCTATCTTTAAGCTACTATACACTATAATGGGTAATATCAAGTACTTTTGCAAAAGGAACCTTCTTAGTGCCGACTCTGTTACATTTAATCAGATCATGGCCTGAAAACTTTCAAGACATCACTAAGACATAACTGCTAAAATTTATTGTGAAGTTTAGGTTATCGACGATAGCATCATCAATAATCCATGAAATCTTCTTTTGTTGACTTCACTATGTGCATGAATACTTAATGTATTCAAACTCCAAATAAGTATGCAATTCATCAAGTATTTCACTCATTTCACATAATGATATCTCAGACTTCCTTCCATCATGCATATGATGTGTCTGAGATGATAGTGCCACACGATGGTGGTGTCGACACAATCACAAAATATTTTAGAACAAATGCTATTTCATCAATTCAAAATATTTGTAGCTTGATCATCCACAGAGGGAATTATCCATAATATTTTCATAAGATAACCAAGAACAACTTTTCATATTAATCCATAAGAGAATCTCCAACAGAGGCACTATAATTCGACGCGCTAAAACGCGTTTGCAGCGTGGCGCGGGTGAAAGGAATTCCAGAGGCGCTATAATAGCGCGCGAATGCGAATTCAGAAGCGCCATACTAGCACGGCGCTAAAACAAACACACAATTTTAAAACAAATACATGCGAAATTTTAACGAAATTTAAACTAAAACGAAACAAATAGAAGTTTAAACTACTTTTCCTAATCAGAGGAATAGACGGTGTTGTCTGACGTGGGCACGTCGGAGGTCGTCCAAATGTCATCGAGGCGGGGGTCGTCGGACGCCCAGTCCGGCGCATGGGGGTCTTTGACGGTCAGTCTGTGCACAATTTGGTCTCAAACCGGCCAAACCATCAACCCAAACCGCACCGGACCTGCTCAGCGGTTTATGTCGGGTTGGCTTGGTCTCCGCATTGAAACTGTAAGAAAAATAATCGCATCGGGTTAAGACGGGTTTGGAGCAACGAAACCGGCCAAACCGTATCACTCCTGATCCTATTATCCCGGAGAATCTTGCGCCCATCTTTCTCGCGATGATCCATGGTGATGGCGGCGCTGGTACTCACACTGCAGTCCGCGTCGGACCAGGAGAAACTGGCTCGATGGCTGGCAAGCATGTACTCCGATACCAGGTACCCCATTGTGCCGGCCGAGGCTATGGCAACCGGCGACGCGCCGTGCTTGGCCTGCCGCGCGAGGCCGAAGTAGCCGAGGCGCGCAAGGTACATCTCGTCGAGCATGACATTGCTGGACTTGCATTCATGGTGGATGACATGGCGGTCACACTCGTGGTGGAGGTAGGCGAGCGCGAAAACCAACACCGGCGAGGATCTCCTGACTCCTCGTGGTGGTGCCATGGCAGGGAAGGAGAAGATGCGTCGAACAGGGTTCTGTCCAGGCTGCCGTTACGCATGTAGTCGTACACGAGCAGCATATCGCCCTTCTCGTAGCACCAGCCCTACAGGCAGACGAGGTTGCGGTGGCGGATGCCTGCGATGATGGAGAGCTCATCCAGGAACTCCGGCCCTACCTGCTCGCCATCGGTGTTGGCGTTCGTGCAGCGCTTCACGTCCACCATGGCGCTCGTGTTGGGAACGATGCCCTTGTAGACCACGCCGAACGCGCTGTTGCCGATGACACGGTATGCGTCGAAGCCGGAGTGGCTGCACTGAGCTCCTTGTAGGTGAACTCCCGTGGCGAATGCGCCATGGCCGCCGTCGACGGGAGGCTGGCGTGCTTCGTGGCCTTCGCACAACGCGCGAGCCCCGCAAAGGACGCCGCCACGAACGGCCCTGCCATCGTGGCGCCGGATACGGCCGCATGCTGGTGAGGGTGCGGCGTGGCGACATGATTCCCCCCAGCCAAATGGGGCAGGGGCGCTCGCGGCAACAACTGAGCTGGCCGGCGAGTATATCAAGGCGTAGACGGTCTTCCTGCTGGTGAGCTCGACCCCGGCCAAGTCAAGATCGGTCATGGAGGCGGACACCATGGTCCCGAGATCAACACCCACGTGGTTCTCGTTGACGTCTCCGAATTGGACGTGCATGAGCGTGTCGAACTCGACGGCGACGTCAGTGGTTGGGGAGAGACACAGGCGCCGCCATCGCCGACGGTGGTCTCGTCGGGGGCGGCCGGCGTCTAGCATTCCGGCGACCGACCGGCGTGAGTAGCGCGATACTGTCGGTGTATGAGGCAATGGTCTTTGGGGCGCAACAACCTGGGTTGCCACTCCGAAACGAGTGCAAGTTGCGCGGGATTAGGCACACCGGTGCCAAACCGTTTACACCGTGTAACCAGACTGTCCTTTGACGTCCTATCTAAACAATTTAAACCAGCTCAAACCGTGACAACCGGTCTGGTTTACGAAAACTACAGAAACCGCCTTAAACCGGGAATGCACAGGGTTATTTGACGGTGGCGTCGAGGTCCTCCATGGCATGGTCGTGCCGGCGGCGCTTCTCCTCCCGTTATGCCACGCACTCCGCCCGGCCCTGCTCCTAGAAAGCGCGCTCGGTGGCGACTTCCTCGGGGAAGCGTTCGTGCCACTCCGCCATCGTGCGCTCGTCTATTTCGGCAAAAGCGAGGCGACAATTGCGCAGGCGGTTGAGGCGCTCGTCTTCCTGGGTGACGAGCTGTTGCAATGGTGCCTGGTCCTGCGCCTGCTCACGCGTACACACGTCGTGGAAGTTCGTCCCGGCGCGCGGCCGCCCGAGCCGCCACGCCGCCGCGTCCCTGATGTCTATGCACGCTTCTATTATTGTAGATAGTGTTGGGCTTCCAAGTGCAGAGGTTTGTAGAATAGCAGCAAGTTTCCCTTAAATGGATCACCCAAGGTTTATCGAACTTAGGAAGATAGAGGTCAAAGATATCCCTCTCAAGCAACTCTGCAATTAAGATACAAGAAGTCTCTTATGTCCCCAACATACCTAATAGAATTGTCAGTTGTATAGGCGCACTAGTTTGGCGAAGAGATAGTGAAATACAAGTAAAATAGATGATTATAAGTGGTAATTGCAATCTGAAATAAAAATGGCAGCAAGCAAACATGTACCAGATCGGGTTATAAACGGTGTTTCAATGCTTAGAAACAAGTCCTAGGGATCATACTTTCACTAGTGGACACTCTCAACAATGATATCATAATCAAATACATAAATATCCTCTCGTCACTATGCTACTCTGAACCACTCTTCGGTTGGATAACGAACACCAATTCACTGCATAGGGCTGCAAAAGCACCCTTTAAAGTCGCATTCCACGTCTAGGGACACCCCGCTCTGTCACTTTGAGCATCCAAAGATAGTAGTAACAAACACCACAATTTTATAGAGACATCCAACACAAATAATAACTCATGATAAGTATTCCTGTAATCTTTAGCCTAAGAGCCACACACGGTGTGCACATTGTCACCTTCACACTGTGGGACAAAGGTGTCTCCGGAGGTCACATTAATAAAACAACTTGAGTAGCAAAATAGATGAAGAGTGACATCTACTTATTCAACTAGATTACAAAGCTCATGATCACATAAAGATCACACCATGAGAGAGAGATAAATCACATAGCTACCGCTAGAGCTGTCGTGGGATAATCACGGCAGACGTTACCGGGGGTAACTTATCTTGGGGCAAGACGACTCTGGTGTTTGGGAGAGGGTTTAGCTCAAGGGAAAACATGATGATATGCGATCTGGTAGCCGGCAATCTAGTCGCCGAGTCTCCGATCTCGATCTATTAACTCAGCTCTCGTGTTACACTGGATACTCGATACCTAGCGATATTGCTCTAACTCTTGGATCTCTCTAAAGCTAACCTAGGGACCGGCTTATAAAGCATCCGGACCTCCTGGCCTGCTCTCCAAGGCGTACTCTGAATCCTACCCGGACACTGCCTACAAAACCCTAAACTTCCTTACCGGAACCCACAGTCCGGATTACCAGGCCTACGATCTTGGGCCTTCTAGAAGCTCCTTTATCCTTAGCCGGGTCTCGCGCAGCGTCCTTTGGGCCGAGTTACACCTTGGCGTTGGCCTACCGGGTTATCATCCCTCCATCAGTAGTCCCCAGAATAGCTTGGGCTTCACGGGATTCTCCTTGAAGCGCACGCTATTCCCTGCAAAAATATCAACATTCAAGTTCATAGAGGCCGGGTTAGATTGCTTTGATAAACAGCTAGGCCTAACTCCATGGTGGCCATATAGTAACCCGGCTTTCTCCAAGTCTATCGCTTATTTCTCGGGTCAGTGTCCTGATAATGATGCCAAAGATCCGGCTTACTTCACTTATCTAACCGATCCAAGTATCACGGGAAGATTTGCCTCACATCTGTTCCGGATATCCCGTCTAGCACTTAATGCATATCCAGGAAAATCCGGCGGATATCCTTTATCCCGAAATTTCGGTTACCGCCCGTTGGTCTAGGTTTATCCGTCCGCACCTTATAAATAGGCACCTATGGGATAACCTAACCCCAACGGTCCATTTCTTCTCCCTCTCCTTCACTCCCGCACCCAAGCTCACGGAGCGCCGCCACGGAGTCCTTGCGCACGCCGCCGGAACCAATCCACCGCCGGTTACGTTCCGCCACGGCTCGTCCCGCGCCGCCGCCAACCTCCGCCGCCGCGCCCTCGAGCAGCTCGCCGGCAGTCGCAAAGGGTCATTCAGATTGCGCTATTTGCCGTCGCCGCGCTCTACTTCAATCCCATCCGGTAAGCTCCTTGCTCCCTTTGATTTAGCTTTGCAATTTCTCGAATCGACCCAGATTGGATCTTGGTCTTCCGCGGGCCATTTTTTGCCCTGCGCCGGATTAGGTCACCTAGACTCATACTAGTTCATCCAATGGCTTGAATATAGGCTCCACTTCATTCTCCTATTACTTGTAGTCGCTAATTTCACCACGAATCTGAAAATGAAATCTCCAATCTAGGCTCGGGCCGCCCAAATTTTCCGCAACTGACTTTGACACCCGCATACCCTTTTCTTCCAGGTTCTTTCATCTGCATTAGATACATGGGCAACCACCCTTCTTCCACGTATGCTTACCAATATGTAAGTACCCCATAATTTCTGTTCTGATACTTGATACTCGGACAATCCATAACTTTTGCTCTTTTCAATGATACCCGGATGATTCTTAGTTTCTTTGTCTAGCTGATACCGCTTGCCTATACTCGGATAATTCGTGATTTCCGAGTCTTATGCTTTGTACACTTGTCTTGTGCTTCGCAGGCTGAACCCATGGCTCCCAAGAAGCAAGGGAAACAGCAGGCCAAAGCCCGGATGACTCAATCGATCTCCGCCAACTGGGCGCGATCCACGGTTACCAAGGCCAAGCTGGAAGAGCTGGCCGAGTTAGGGATCCTCCCCCCTCAGAAGGACATCCACTGGAGGGTGCCGGGTGATGAGACCCGGCCCACGCCTGCTGATGACGAGGTAATTTGCTTCGTCGAACATGTGACCCGGGGGTTTCGCCCTCCGGGTCACCCCTTCTTCCGTGAAGTTCTGAGCCATTATGGCCTCCGGGTATTCGACATAGGGCCTAACTCTATGTTGAATATAACCCATTTTATCGTTCTTTCCGAGTCATACTTGTGCACTCCGCCAAGTTTGGCTCTCTTTATCGAACTCTTTCAGTGCAAGCCGTGCCGCGAAAGCGGTGACGGCGCACTTCTTGCTTGCGGCGGGGTCTCTATCCAACGCCGCAAGAATTCTCCTATGCCAACCCTTACTCTCAATTCCCATGTCAAACATTGGCAACTTTCCTACTTTTACTGCCGAGACACCTCCCCACCCGGCGAGAGGAAACTGCCGGGTTATTCGGAGGGTCTCCTCGATATCTCTGAAAACTTCAACGCCTTCGCCCCTGACTCGGACAGGGAGGCAATCCAACCCCTCCTCACAAAAATATCCGTCCTTTCCGCCCAAGGTCTCCTTGGGCTCAATTTGGTTAAGACATGGGTGGATTTCCGGATCCAGCCTAATTCCATCCGCACCAAGCTGATGTGCGACTACTCGGGGCACGTCACTGACGCGCTCCGATACTCCTCCAAGAACTATCCAGCTGGTGACACCAACAAGACCATCAAGAGCTTCTTGACGGAAAAGTTGGAGGTGATCAAGAACATCGCCGGGTTACCGGCGTTCACCCGGGAAAATCCGGCTCCAGCGGTAAGACCGATACTCGTAAATTTATTCCCACTCCTTGACTTGATACAGCTGTTAGTTCTCACTTCCATGTTTTTATCTCAGGCTGATGACGCTTTCTGGAACGTCGAGACCTCCCCTTCTTCCGGAGACCCGGAAGAAGATGAAGAGCCGGCTGACAATGACGAAGGTATTTATCCGAGTCGTGAATCAGCTTTACTTGCATCATTTTCCTCACTCGTCTAACTTTTTCCCTCGATACATACTCGGCTTACAGGGTTGGAGGACGAAGAGGACAAGGACGAGGAGGACCCGGAGGCCACCGAGTCCGATCAAGAAATAACAGTCGGGACCAAACGGAAGGCCAGAGGGGTGGTATCCAAGGTTCCTTTCTCCTATATGTCCTCCGAACCCTACTCCTTTGATAACATGCGCAAACTTAACCATCAATTATCAAACTCATCATACTTGAAGGACCCTCTTCCGGCAAAGCGTAGAGTGACCCGGAGTTCCCCGGGTGACGATCCCCTTAACCCGGGCATCTCCACCTCACCAGTCCACCGCGCCGGTACTCCTCCGCCTCATTCTTCCAACTCCCCTCAGCGTCACCCTTCCCCCAACCATCCACGGGCCGGGCAGTTCCGGGTTCCGCTATCGGTTCCTGTAACAGCTTCATCTGCTTCCAGCAGCGAGCTCCCACCAGATTTCACCGTAAACGCCGGGTAAGTCTTCACTATATGATATCCTTATATACTTGATAATTTTCATCCACTGTCGCTAACTATCTCTTTTCTTTTTTCCTTAGTGCCCAAGCCACACTTAGTGACTTGGAGAACGTGGGGACGGATAACCGGGAGACGGATGAGCCGACTGATGATATGGACGCCGCGACTGGCGGCAATGTTGAAGGCAATCAAGAACAAGGCCCCTTTGTTGACCCAGCTCACCAGGCAGCCGGGTCTCCAAAGTCGTCCGAAGAGGCAGTGGACGAGGAGATTGAGATCCTGGACACAAGGGTGAGTTCTCCAAACCCGGACACCCAGACAGTCCGGGTATCAACCCCAACGTCGGGGAAAGTTCACCCGCCACGCGATCAAGCAGCCGGCTCTTCCGGTGTCAGGCCTGAAGACATGACGTTCTCCCAGATGCTTGATGCCCTGCACACCTTGAGGGCCGATGAAGAAAATATCTTAGAAGCTTTGATAGCTAAACATGAGGTAAATCCGAGCAATATTGCCTGTATCATTATCTAGTCCCCAAGTTCCGAGTGAATTTATTGATAATTTGCTTGGAACTTCGTGGTATAACCGACTGATAGCTTGCTTTTTATCCGGCTAATCCTTCCTTGTGTCCACGCAGGCCTTCGTTACCCAATCTGAGAAAGCATTGGCGAAGGCCACCAAGCTTGCTGAGAAGGAGGCGGCTCTGCGTGAGTCGGCTGAAGCTGAAGCTAGGAGGAGCGGGAAGATCACAAGGAAGTATAGAAGGAGGGCTCATGCAGCAGAAGATAGGCTGACGACGCTTTCTGTTCAAATCGCTGATACATATCGTGCTTTGACCGGTATAATTCTTAACTTGATAATCATGATCCGGGTTCTCATTCTGATAAATAACCGGGTTTCCTTATTCATTGAGTTTTCTTGCAGGTCCGGATGAAGTAATCCCGGACAAAGATGACATTGCCAAATTGAAAACCATCAAGAGCACTATCCGGAAGCTCTGTGCCGGAACCAAGTGGATTCTTGAAGAACTGCGATGGCCGGGTGTTGGGCACGGCAACCTGAAGAAACTGCTGGACGCATGCTCAACTATTCCCGAGTGGATTTGGCATTGGAAGCGCTCGTCCTGCCGGGTTGGAGTAACCCGAGGGCTTGCGCTGGCTAAAGCTTATTTTCCTAAGCTCGAGCCGGCCAAGCTTATGGGCGGGTTTCCGGAATTTAATCACGATGGATCCAAGTTCTCCCCGAAGAATTTCAAGGCCATCCAGAAGGAAGTCCGTCACCCGGCCAGCATGATTGCCGATAGTTTGGACCTTAGTGTCATTATTCCAGCATATGATTCTGACGACAAGGCTATCAAGTCAGATCTTCCCAAGCCATACGATATGCTAGCCCGATGGAAGGCGGAGGCTGCCCAGTTGAGAGAGGAGGCCGCGAAGAAGAAGGCTGAGGCCGATTCTGCGCCTGCTACCTCCACACCAATCGTCCCTCCTCCTGCACGGGCTGGCACTACTACTGATCCGGGTGCTGCTGCTACCAAGAGTACTGAAGGGCAAGCCAAGGAACAAGACCCGGCTGGCAAGGGCAAGGGGAAGATGGATGCCTCAGTCCCGGATGCCGAGTGATATCTGCTATCCACTGTCATTTCGTATGCGTCAGCCGGCAAATGGGCCCTTTGAACAATTATTTTTGACGGTGCGCCTGTGCGCCTTTAATACTAGTATCGAGACTTGTAATGTACTTTAATGCCTTGATAAACTTCATGCCTCTTCTGGCCTTTGGATGATTTTGATATCTATCTGCCTTTGAGCTTATTTACTCTTGATACTCCGACTTTCTTTATGGTTCCTTTTGTGAGACTCGATTTCCGGGTCACATGGGTTTTGACAGGTGAACTTTTCCCTAAGTCCCCAAGTCCTCAAGACTCGGATTTTTGGGCTTTTGTGCTTAGTAGCTAGATAACTTGCCTCTTTGTTCAAAATCCCCAGTCCCCAAGGCCCGAAATTCCGAGTCTGGGGTGTGAGGTATCTCGAAGAAAACAAGTTGTTTCTGCTAAGCCCAAAACCTAGAGCCGTTTCACACAGGTTTTGAAGTTATGCTTTATAGACTTTGAGTTTCCGGTTATTAACCCTGTACTCTGCATAACTTGTGGTTTAGATGACCCTTTTGACTCTCTTGTACTGTAAACCGGCTTTCGCGTGGATACCATGTTGTTACATCTGTACGAAAACAGGGTCAGGCAAGTCCCATTGGGCATCATGAATGATTGTAATCGTAAGCGAGCAAATCATGCCACTTTAATGCGAGTCACATCGAGCTTAAGTAAGAGAATCAAGAAATTTGGCTCCTTTGTCCGGTTATAAGATTGCAGCCGTACTCGTTTGCGAGTAATCGGCCCTTATAACTCATAGGCATCATGGCCGGGTCTTTGAGTTTGTAACTGTGCTATTCAAGCAATCAGCCCCCAAGACCTAAATATATGCAACATACTAAGGAAACCAATGCTCTAAGGAAACAATAAATAATACTTACCTGGAAGAAAAGTAAAAAACATAACAGAAAAATAGAACTTGATAAAACGTGTGAAGGAGATATATCGCTTAACCATCTCTTTGTTGATATGAGAAAGTTAGGTCAGCAAGCCGCCTCATTAAAAACCCTCCAGTCCCCTTAGGTACCCTGGATAGGAAAAGAGTGCGTCTGAAACCTGCTGCCTGTTACATCGTTTAATTATTCTTGTGGATCTAGCCCGAGTTAGTGTAATCGATACACATTCTCCACTCGTTGGTCTTTTTCCTTATGAGTGCTGGGTTTGCTAACCAACCCGGGGTGGGTACTTCCATGATACAGCCGGCTATAAGTGGCCGTGCAATTTCTTCTCCTATGGCATATTGTTTGGAGGGATCACCCTCGATGAAAGCCACCATCTTTGTGTCCTGTGCTGCCTTGAACTTTGCTCTCTCATCTTCAGTATTTGGCCTTTTTAGCGCTGTTCTGTCATCCGGGTCTACTTGAGACCGGTAATACTTGAGTTCCTCTTTTCTACAAGCTTGCTCCGCCATGGCTGCATCTCCTTCATCGCACTCAGCTGCTATATCCCGGCTCCCGTGTATGGTGATGGTCTGCTTGGGGCCCGGGATTTTTAGTTGTAGATACGCATAACACGGCCTGGCCATGAACTTAGCATAAGCCGGCCTTCCGAATAGCGCGTGATAAGGACTGCGCAACTTAACCACCTCGAAAGTAAGCCATTCAACCCGGAAATTGTCCTTTGATTCTCCAAAAGCTACCTCCAATGCGATTTTTCCCTCGGGGCATGCTGAGTGACCCGACACTATCCCGTGAAAGACTGTTGAACTTTTCTGTAGCTGGGACTCCTTGAGACCCATGCGTAGAAAGGTTTCCCAATACAAGATATTGATGCTACTTCCACCGTCCATTAGGACCTTCTTCAGCTCATAACCATTGACCTGTGGTGCAACCACCAATGCTAGGACTCCCGGGTGTTTTATCCTTTCCGGGTGATCTCTTCTGCTCCATGTTACGTCCTGCTCTGACCATCTCAGGTATCTCGGTACAGCCGAGGAAACCGAGTTTACCGCTTGCTTCAGTATCTTTTTATCCTTGTTAGAAATTCCTGTGGTGTGCACGTGATATTGTCCCAGTTGCTTGGGGTTAGCTTGGAAACCTCCAGCTCCCCCTTGGTTGTTACCCGGATTTCCGCCTGCCAGGTTACCGGCTGGGGGTGGACCGTTGCCCGGGTTTCCACCCGGGCCCGGTCCTCCTCCCCGACCTGCACCTCGCATAGCCTTGTTTATCTCCTCGTTCTTCCATCTCTGTAGATCTGCGCACTGCTCCAAAGAGTGGTTAGCCGGCCTACCGTTCCTGCTGTGTTTTGGGCACGCCATTCTGAAGATATCCCAATTGTTACTTGGCCTTGGTGGCCCTTGATAATTTCCTCCGTTGTGATTTCCAGTATTGAAATTTCCTTCTGCCCTAGGCCTCGAAGACCCGACTTCTGTGCTAGCGACAAACTCGGAGCCTCCCTCAAACGGGCGCTTGTTCTGATTGTTCCCATTGTTACCTCCATTGTTACCCGGCGTTGATCCATTGCCGGTTCTTCCACTATTATTTGTACTTGCTTTTGCTTTCTTGTCATCGACGTCCTCTTCTGTAGTATCCGTTGTAGCGTGTTTGTTGCATGCATCCATTAACTCTCCCATCGTGACCTCTGAAGCATTTCGACTGGATTTCATGCGAGTTAGCTTTTGCACTAAAGGTATGTATTTACATGTCTTTGCCATAGCTTGTGGCGCATCTTTGGGCTGAATATCCGTAGATGAGTGAAGTATCTCCATAACCCGGCGCACCCAGCTGCGCGCCGATTCTCCCTTCTTTTGGACACATCGCTCTAGGTCATCAATAGTAAATAGCTTTCTGCACGTTCCATGAAAATGTTTGATAAATGCAGTTTTTAACTCTTCCCACGACTTGATAGATCCCTCTGGTAGATTATTGAACCATAATTTTGCTGCTCCTTCTGAGATCATTAAGTACATGAACTTGGCTTCAAGATTTTCAGATGCATTGCGAATCGACATAGCCATCTCATAACTGCTCAACCATGTTTCTGGATCCATAGTCGGCTTATAATTCACAACTTTACCCGGTTCTTTGAATTTATCCGGGTAAGGCTCAGCCCTGATGTCAGCCGACAGACACTTAGGCCCAGCGAGATTAGTCGGAACTGGCCTCACCCGGGAAACATGTGATCCTGCGGGAGGTGCAGCTGGACGCGGTACGGCTGGCGGCCCATGCACCGCAGACCCGGCCGCGGCCCTCCTGGCTCTTGAACTGTCCACGATAGCTTGTGCTGCTGATGCTGCCGGTACTGCCTGAACGCGGGGAGGAGGCGGCATTTGCTGCTGCTCCGCCCTCCGCCGTGCTGAACTTGTCTGAATATTGCCGGTATTAGCTCGTTGTTGGCTGACATATGGTGTCCCATGCATCCCGCTTCTGTGATCCGGGTAGTTAACTTGCTGTGCTACTGCCGTATGCAATAACTCGATCGCCCGTCGGGTCTGCTCCGCATGGGGTGACTCTCTTACGGGGATCTGATTCAATGCTAACGTTGCAGCATACACATTATCCATGGGGTTGTTGTAATGACCTGCTGGCGTACGAAATCGTGATGGTGGTGGTGGTGGTAATGTATTGCCGGCGGTGACTCCAGTCTATAATGTGGGTAACCCGGCTTGTGTGTTTGCCGGCTGTGCTCCTCCAGTAACAGGTTGCTGTACGGTTCCCTGGTCTGCTGCTGGAATCGGTTGATCCTGAGGTGTGATAAATAGGTTGGTCGGATTTATAACTCCACCCGTTGCTGGTAACATGGTTTGATGCCTTTGACGCGCCCTGGTTGTCTCTTCTCGGAGCCGGGTTTCCAATGCATCCAGCTCACGTTGGCGGGCGGCCATCGCCTGCCTTTCTGCTTCTACTTGCCTTCTCTGTTGCTCCAATGCACGGCGGGCTACGTCCAGATCTCTGACATGTTCCGCCGCGTTTTCCGGAGTGATAACTGTGGACAAAACGGTTGTAACATCCAAAGTATGAAAACTCCCCTTAGAATGTTTGTTTCATGTTAATTAAAGTATTGCATCATGTCATCATATTGTTTCCATTTGTTTTCATTTAGTTTGCATCTGTTTTTCTCTGTTTTCACAATGCAAATTCAAACATTATTCAAACATTTATTTCATACTTGCTCTGTTACAATCTTTTTCAAATTATAATGTCAAATTAAACCCTTATTTTGTTTCCAATTTTTCCATAATGTTCACTTATTAAAATGATGGTTTTAATCAATCAATTGATTCCAAATTGCATTCAAAAATTCAAATCAAAGCACCAAACAGAACCACTTTGAAATTATGAATGTTATCAAAACAAATCAACTCATTTTGTTTATAATTAAACATAGGGGTCACCCTATTTAAAAGTTTGTTTTATTAATGATCACTTAAATAAAAATCATCCAAATTTGGTTTTAATATAAACAGCAAGTAAATTTCAAACTTTTTGAAAACAGAACTTAGCATTTGTTTGCTAATGACCTAAATAACTTACCCTAATTTTTCCAAATTTTTTACTAATTTAAAACCTATCAAATTCTTCCAATTCCTTTTTCAGCAAAAAAAAACAGGAGAAAGAAAATTTAAAAAGAAAATTTTGGCGCCAGGGGGTCGTGGGCTGCGCCCAGCCCACTTCCCTTTTTCTCTCCCGCGCGGCCATTTTCTCCTTTCCCTCCAGCGCGTACCGGTTCGTTTTTTTTTCACCTCCTTCCCGCAGTACGGCAGGCCATCCGGCCATGCCACGGCGGCAGCCGCGCAACCCGACGGCCAGGAGACGATCCCGAGGGCTATAAAGCCAGCCTAGGCGCGCGCCGCAACCCTAGCTAACCCTAGACCCCTTCTCCCTCGCTCCGCCGCCGTCTACCCACTCTCCCCGGCGTTCTCCCCTCTCTCTGACACCTCGCCGGAGATCCCCGCTACTGAAACCCCGTTGATTACCGCCGCTCCCGTACGCCTCCTTCTTCGCTGATCACGGGAACCGCACGGCCACCTCTCCCTCGTCTGTTTAAACACCAGAGCCACCTCGGAGAGCCTCTGTAGCCTCGCCGCCGTCCACGGACTCGCCGCTGTCGTTGTCGCTGTCGTCCCCGAGCCTCTGCAACAACTCCAATCGCCGGTGAGCCGCCACCGTCTCCTCCTCCTCTCTGTACCCTCTGCTTGCACAAGGACCCGTGCACGTCCACAGCATCCACCAGCGGCAGCCACGAGCACGGCCACGTTGATCGCCGCCGGCGTCATCGTCTCTGTCAGGGTACAGTCGAGTGCGCGCGGAAAAAAAATTCAGTTAACGCGCTGTGGAAATACAACCTCACAGCGCCGCGGTATCTGTCGAAACTGACGAAACCACCGCAGTGGTAGCACTGCATCTCGCGCACGGGCTGGTCGCTGGTTCGATCCCTCGCGGCCGCGGGATAAAAACCCAATTTTTGCGCGCACGGCTGACGAGCAGGCCCCACCTGCCTGTGACCCATGTGGCCACGCCAGCACGCAGGCACGCCACGCTGGCCCGAGGCCCACGGGCAGTGGCTGTGGTTAGATTACTGCGCGGTAACAAATAAATTTCAAGCACGTTTCTTTTAATTCTAAGTCCCTTCATTTTACAGATTTGGTCCTCTGTTTTAAATTGTTAATAACTTATAAAATATAACTCCAAATAACAAAAGTAAAATATGTTTGTTGTTCTAAATTAAATTGTCTATCCATTTAAACCAATTGTGTACTGTTTTGAATTTTCCAAATGCACTTCAAATTTGAATTCAAATAATTCAATTGTAATTTGCTAAATTGCATAACTAAATCATAATAAATCCAAATCATGCAAATAAAATATGTTTTTCATACCATTTTGAACCACCTATTCAAATATACATTTTGTTTCATGGTTTGAATAATTTAAATTGCTTAAATAATTTAAACCTTCTTTAAATCATTTAAATTTGCTAAATCCATAACTTAATCAAATTAAATTATTTTTGAACATGCAAAATATGTTTTCAAACTAGAAAAGTATAAAATTTTCAAATATGAATTTGAATTTATGTTTTGAACAAATAAAATTCAAATAATATTCAAACTTGTTTTAAACTCATTTAAAACTTGTTTAATTCCGTTTAAGTCATAATAAATTCATCCTAATACCTTTTTCAATATTTGAAACATGTAATCCACCCAAAATTTTATGATCTTTTCAAATATGAATTTTGTTATTTATTTTGAACAAATTAAATTGTTGAAAACAACAAATGCTTGTGTGTCACCTTTAAGGAACCAAAAATTCCTTAACTTAATAAATAAAATTCTAAATTGCTAAACCTCATTTAAAATTGGTTCTATTGTTGTTATTTTGTTGTTTTCCTCATCCATGCATCATACTAATCCACCTTCACCTGTTGATTAGTTGGAAAACAAATAATCTAAACAAAATCCATGGGCTTTTCATATGCAACTCAAAATTGCATATGTGTCCATTTAAATTGTGTTACCATATCAAATAGTTTATTTTGATGCATCCATTAACTTGACATGCATCATCCCATGATTGTGCACTATGCCGTGATATTGATTGTTTATCCTTCTGCATCGTTTGTTTGCTTCTTCTCGGATAGACGACGACGTTGAGACCGACGATCTTTACGACACCCCTTCTGAGGATCTAGCCCAGTACCAGGCTACTGAGTTTGCAGGCAAGTTATCACTCACATGAACCATTGTGTTCCTTTCAACATTGGTTACCGATACTTTCCGTTGTCTATTTCTGCTAGCCATATGTATCGTTGCTTCCGTTACGAACCTATCACATGATACCCTGAACCCTGATACTGCCTCACCTCCAGTCCTATAACCCCGTTGCTTGGGACCGTGTCTTACTAGCATGCTTAGGGTTGTTTTGCTCGAGTCTGTTATCAGTTACTTCCTGTTATCATATTCTATTATATTCTGGGGCTCGATGTTAAACAACAACCTGTTAATTTGAGGTAATAATAATTTGCTGATAAGGCACCGGCAGGAGGCCCGGCGTGGTTTTGAGGCCTGCTAGTGTCGACCCTAATAGGAAAAGGGTCTTGTCTACTGATCCATGATGAGCGCACTATCCGCATGTGGGAAGCGTGTATGGGCGCCCCCCTCAATTTGATTCGGTTCGCATCTCGTCCAATCACCACACTTAGTTCGGGCTTTCCATTTGATGCACGCATATGCAGGTACGAACCCGAGGCCAGGGTGGAACTTTTGTAGTCGGCATTTAGGGCGGCGTGGTCTTCCAGTGCTATGAGGGTCCCCTTTTCTTCGTGGGGCTCGATTAGCCGCGCACGCACAGCACGTGGTGCTTTGGGCTTGATGCGAAGAAGAGTTGAGTTGTGTTGAGTGCCCCGCTTGGTGGGAAAGGCCTTCCCATCTGGCGGGTTATTCTTACGTGTACGGCCAAATTGGTGCACCCCTGCAGGGATAAATCTTCTCGAGAAGCCGTGTTTTCCGCGGTTATGGTTAACTTGGTGAAAGTACTGGCTAACAAGTACTCAGAACAACTTACACCTAACTAATGATAACTTGACTATTAATAGGCTTATTGACACAACAATTTGATCCATCATTAATCCAACTGGGTGAGTTATCCTCGGATTGCTTCTTTGGATAAGGGGCGAGATCCAGGATGGGTTTGTGTGGTGGTTAGCTATAGTTGGTTACGATACGCTATCTTATCCCCTTCCTGATAGCCGGAAGTTGTAGTATGTTCTGTAGTTGGTTAGTGCAGCCAGTTGCAGCATCTTTTATATCCCCTTTCTTCCGTTGAACCCAAGGCATCTGTGCTTGGTGTTGACGGGTTACACTTTGGTGAACTGTGAGTCTTGCTTGCCAGTACGTTTATGTACTGACCCCTTTGGGGCTGTGGTTTCCGCAGACTACGCTTACGAGGATCCCCGTGACGGCTACTACGTGGAGTTTGACGAGGCTGCTGACGAGTAGGTAGCGGACCCGGGCAGGATCCGAGACATCGTGGATGGGCTCCGTTTTCTTTTCATTCCAGGCTTCTTAAGCCTGTTTGGATTTGTCTGTACTCAGACCCCTTTGAATGCTTCCGCTGAGATGTAATGATGTTATGTTGGGACATGTGTCCTCTCGATGATTGTATTTGCTATTCTCTGCCCTAGTGAGGGCCAATTGCAACTTATTTCAATCTTTTGTGTCTTAGAGATATGTTGTGTTATCATCTTGTTCTAAGCCGTTGACGTACCATGTGTGTATGGTATGAAGTACGTCAATGGTAGTGTCCTGATTTCTACGGGATAGTTTACATCGACGGTGAATAGTAAAGATTGGTTGTCACACATAAGTGTTGGCCTACTCGTAAGAGATGCGGGTGCCGGTAAGCCCCGTAATCCAATCAAAATACTGTTCAGTTCGTACGGTGAGTATCCCCTAGAAGTCCGGGTGCGACAAATGGTATCAGAGCCTGTCTGCCTGTAGGATCCCTTTTACTGGTTGCAGTTGAGTCTAGAAACTATTTTGTAGCTATATAGGAAAATTGAAACGTGAGAGTAGGAATTCTGCCATTTTTCTTCTTTCCCCACCCACCCACCCTTTTCTGGTAAGGAAGTGCAACGTTGTTTTCTCTTCTCACCTAAACTTTCAAGTTAGGTTTTCACGGATCCTGGTTTCTCTAGGATAGTTATATCTACTATACCATAGGAATGGAGGTTGTTGTGACATGATTTATCATGTTGCCTACTCATGATTGAGAACGGAGGCGTGTAAGCCCCGGAAGCAAATCTTCTATTCCTTAAGCAGTAGATATTCATCCTTTAGAAGCCCGGATGGGTTTTTCCGTAGTACCTCAGGAGTTTTGGTCTCGTGTTTCCCGTTGTTGCTTCGATATCCTGTTCTTCTCAACATCCTTTTCATCCGTTGAAACCTTGTTGTTGCTTTCCACTTCAGTTCTCTACCGGCGTCTAATCAAAACTTCCCCGATCATCTGCAGATGGATCTCAGGTTCTTGCCGCAGGTGGTTCGGATGACTCGTTGCGAGAGCACTGCCGGTTATCCGGAGATGCTAAGAGACATGGTCACTTATCTGGGGTTCCGTTGGGCACCAGAGTACCAGGTCTACGAGCAGCAGCGAGAGTTTGACCAGACCTACTACCAGGCTATCGTCTACGTTCTGTCAGATGATGGCATGAGCGTTGTCCACCGCTACGAGGCAGTAGGTTCCACAGTGGATATGGCCGTGCAGCAGGCAGCTTATATGAGTCTCACCGTCCTTCGTGCTGACTACTGGGGATTTGACGATTCTATCTATCGCCACATTCCCCGTGGTTACATCACTTCGGAGGGAGCTCACTTCACTCTCTACGACAACCTGGATGTCTACGAGCATGATAACACCAGGCTGCACACCACCGCTCAGTTTGTGAGGCACAGTGACGCAGTTGCCACCACACGTTCTCAGGAGTTGGCCTCAGTCAGAGAGCAGCTCTACCTTGATTTGACTCGTCTGGCGACGTACACCACAGACTTTGTTGGAGATGAGCGCTTTGCACGTTTCGATCAGCCAGTTGGTTGTTGTCTGCCAGATGCTGGAGGTTACGAGCCGATCAGAGGTCCACTCCTCAACCTCGATGCTGGTTACACTGGGATTCCACGCTTTGGAGCACAGGGAGTCGACGCTATGTACTTCACCACACCTAGAGTCGCTCTCAGACCACGTCAGATCTACGTGGATCGTCGTTCTACCTACTTTCGTGGGCCTCCTCCTCACCGTACCTCTCGTCGTACTACTCACCGCCGTCCTGCGTGATGAGCATGGGAGTACCGATGTATCCGTTCCTAGCTATGTTTAGTTATCCTTTGGCATTCGAACCATTTATGGTGTGTTGGATATTCTGATGTATTTGAACATGTGATGATGTACCTGTTGGTTATCTATTCATGCGTCGGAATAATCTCTCTTTCGGTTACCAAGTCTATCCTTTTCTATTATTGTGCTAAAATGCATGTCTATTCAGGATGCCGCCAACAAGGAGCAACCCGCCTGAGCCACCTCCGATCACGGAGCTGTTGACTCAGATGACTCAGGTCGTGACGCAGATGGCCCAGATCCAGGCTAACCAGCACAACAACCAGAATGCTCCGCGAGTCAGCATCAAGGAGTTTCTGAGTCTGGGGTCGAGAGCTTTCGTGGCAACACGGGAGCCTCTGGATGCTGATGACTGGATCAGGGAGATGGCCAGGGCTCTGGACATTGCTCATGTTGCTGAGGAAGACAAAGTCAAGTATGCCACCTACCTACTGAAGGGTCAGGCAGCTACCTGGTGGGAGAACTACCAGACCATGAGAGCTGGCTACCCAATCACCTGGGGTTGTTTCAAGGATGCCTTCCTGAAGCACCACATCCCAGATGGTCTCATGGAAAGGATGCGTGAGGAGTTTTGCTTTCTCGAGCAGGGCAAGCTGGACGTCATTGGCTATCAGAATGAGTTCAATCGCCTCGCTCGTTACGCCGGTGATGAGGTGTCCACTGAGGCTAAGAAGATGGCAAGGTTCCGCCGAGGTTTTAACCCGGAACTCAAGTACGCCCTCACCAACATCAAGGCCAAGGACTTCGAGGAGCTCGTGAACACCGCACTCAATGAGGAAAATGGGCGCAAGGCGTTCGAAGAGTCCCGCAAGCACTCGCGTGAGGGTGGTTCCTCCTCCAACATGACCACCCCTCCGCAGAAGCGCCGCATCTGGGTGCCAAATGGTGCTGTCACTAGGGCTCCATATGCCCAAGCTTCTCCAGGCTTCCCTTCCCGCCCACCCAACCCATCTCAGATGCAGGCTCAGAGGTTTCTCAATGGGCAGCCAAGGCCAGATGCACCTCGTGTCGTCACTTGCTACAAATGCAAGCAGACATGGCACTATGCTGACAAGTGCACTCAGAGGCAGCTACCTCCACCACCTCCTCGCCCCAACACCAACCAGGCAATGGTTCGTGCTCCACCGGCTAAAGCCTTCAACTCCAACAACAGGCCTGTCGGGAGGACCGCGAGGGTGAATCATGTCAAGGTCGACAAAGCTGAGGAAGCTGCTGACGTCGTTCTCGGTACATTCCCCGTAAACTCTAACCCAGCTAAAGTGTTGTTTGATACCGGAGCATCGCATTCTTTCGTGTCAAAGATCTTTGCGACAGCAGTTAAACTACATTTTGTTGCTTTGGGTTCCCCGCTAGTAGTAAACTCCCCTGGAGCAACTATGCAAACTTCCAAGATCAGTCATGAGAATCAGATTCTAGTTGGAGATCATATATTCCTTGCTTCCCTCATTCTGCTTGGCAATTCTGACATTGATGTCATTCTGGGCATGGATTGGTTGAAGGCCAATAAAGCTACGATTGATTGTGCTCAGAAGTCAATAACTCTGTTCCACCCTTCTGGCCAGATAGTCTATTCTCCAAATGATCAAGTTTTGTCAGCTGTACACCCTCGATGCTAAACCTCTACCTCTACTTGAAAATGTCTCCGGTGGTTTGGTGAATTCCCTGACGTCTTTCCAGAAGAGTTGCCAGGGATGCCTCCGGACAGAGCAGTTGAGTTCGTGATCGAGCTTGAACCAGGTACTGCTCCAATCTCTAAGCATCCATACAAGATAGCTCCTCCTGAACTGAAATTGTTGAAGGAGCAAATCGATATGTACATGGAGAAAGGTTACATTCAACCTAGTTCCTCCGCTTGGGGTTGCCCAACTCTGTTCGTTGCCAAGAAGGATCAAACAAAGAGACTCGTGGTTGACTATCGTCCTCTCAACGAGAAAACCATCAAAAACAAGTATCCAATTCCTCGTATCGATGATCTTTTTGATCAACTTGCTGGGGCCTCAATATTCTCAAAGTTGGACCTGAGGATGGGTTACCATCAAATAAAGATCAGAAAGGAAGATATTCCAAAAACAGCTTTCACCACTCGTTACGGTCTATATGAATACACCGTCATGTCCTTTGGTCTCACCAATGCACCGGCGACATTCTCAAGACTCATGAATTCTGTCTTCCATGAATATCTCGACAAGTTCGTTGTGGTATATCTTGATGACATTCTGGTCTACTCAAAGTCTGAGGAAGAGCATGGAGAACATCTACGTCTCACTCTCATGAAACTTCGCGAGCATCGTCTATATGCCAAGTTCTCCAAATGTGAGTTCTGGATTCCAGAAGTTGCTTACCTTGGTCATGTCATCTCTGCCAAGGGCATAGCCATTGATCCAGAAAAGGTTAAAGCAATTGTTGATTGGAAACCTCCTAAGACGGTAAAACAAGTTAGAAGCTTTCTTGGCTTGGCTAGCTATTTCCGTCGTTTCGTCCAAAACTTCTCCAAGATTGCCAAACCTCTCACTGATCTCACAAAGAAGGACAAGAAGTTCGTTTGGACTCCACAGTGTGATGAGAGTTTCAATCTCCTGAAGTGTCGTGGTGGTGTCACGGCAGATGCCATGGGATGGCTAAAGATGTGGGGACGAAGGACGCTGGAGGTGCTCGGGGAGGGATCACGCGACGAGTAGCCGCGTGAGGTACAAAGTAAACACTGCAAACAACACGATCTACCCAGGTTCAGGGCCCTCGTGAGGAGGTAAAACCCCTACTCCTGCCTTTCTTTGTGTATTTTGGTGCCTCACCGAGTAGCCACAGTACAATGTTCTTGCTACCGAGTAGCCACTCTCCTCTCTAGATGATGAACTAGGTCAAGAAACTAGGGTTTCCTCCGTTCTAGTATGCGATGCCTCACGCAGGAGGCGGCGGGGCACCTTATATACACGGTGCCCAGCCGGATACGTCCAAATATGGACAAGTGTCGACATAGTGTGCACATCGTCCTTCTTCTGGGTTCCCGCTGACAGCTTTGGTTCCTAATCTTGGCTGCATTTGGAAAGTCGTTGGGCAAAACAAGGGGACAGACTGGTATCACTGTACCTAAACACAGAGTAGGCCCCCCTTATCCTGCCACGGCCTGCTTCCATGCTGTCACTGTCAGGTAGGCCGGTCCCATATGAACAGTAGTTCGAATAGTGCCAAGTACGGACCCAGGATACGCGGGATCCTGTGTCAGAACGGCTCCTTTGACTTTCTGGCCCGAGTAGGTTCCCGCCAATTGTTCCCGCCAATTGTACTCGGGCCAACTCTTCTACTCGAATGGAGAGAACTTAAATGATTCTTCCTTCTGGTCATCTTGAGGTCGGACCGAGTAGCAGTCAACCGGGTAGCAAATACCGGGTAGGCGGCTACTCGACCAAACCTTTCTTCTGTAAGTCGCCTTTACCACTTGCCTTTACCCTACTCGGGGTAACCCCCCGACAGCAGTCCCCGAAGCTGGTTGAGTCTTGCGAACTCGTTCACTAGGCTCTGCCAGCTTGAAACCAACTTTTGCAACATAGCCCTTGGACCTCAAGATGCCGAGTAAATAACTTCCGAGTAGTACTCTAGAAAGTACCTTGAGTTTCCTGTCTTCCGAATAGCAGCTGCTTTCTACTCTGCGCCCGAGTAAAAGGACTTAGAGAATTTCTCCTCTGGCGTCTCTGCAGCGCAGAGCACCATCCAGCCCTCCGTGCTGCGACTGGACGCGTGTCAAGCATCCGCGACCCCGTCGTTTCGCTGCCACGACACGACATGCCACGCGCCCAGTTTTCACGGGGCGGGCCCACTGGCTCGTTATGTCCCATCACGCGCAGTAATTGGCCACGATCTGGTAGTGGGATCTGCTGCGGCCGTTACGCGTGCGCCTCGCGCGTACGTGCGTTTCCAGCCGGCCACAGGCCCCACCACACGCCACGATTGATCCCACTACCCCGATGGTAACGGTAGCCTGAGGCGAGGGTATAAATACCCCCACCGGTAACTTCCCCTTCTTCCTCCTCTGTGCTTTCCCTCTTCTCTCCCCTGTTCCTTCTTCGCCGTCGAGCTCTCCGCCGCCGCGCAACTCCTTGCGCCGCATCGGATTCGTTTCCTCCACCCAAACTCTCCATCTTTCCGTTATCCGCGCTCCCCTTGCTATGGCTGCTCGCGCCGGCTGGGCTGGTTCGCACGTCACCGTTGATGACTGCGCCTGGCTCGTGAACACCCGGAGGGTTCCTCCCGGTGTTCAGTGCCGGCCGTCCGACGGTGAGCTCGTTCCGGCCCCGCGGGAGGGCGAGCGTGTCGTTTTCCTCGCGCACTTCGCGCGAGGATTCGGCTTGCCGGCATCGGACTTCCTGCGCTCCTTCCTGGATCACTTCGGTGTCCAGATGCACCACCTTCCACCAAACGCCATTGTCTTCCTAGCCTATCACACCGTGGTGTGCGAGGCCTTTCTAGGCGTCCGCCCCACGGTGGAGACTTGGCTGAAGTATTTTCACCTCCGCCAGCAGAGTAAGAGGAAAAAAGACGGCGCGGCCGGTAGCAGTCGGGTAACCGACACCGGCAGCGCCATGATGCTGCAGCGGGCGGGAACCAACCATCCTCGCATCAAGGCGTTGGATTCCGTCCGCATGTGGCAGAAATCGTTCCTCTACGTGAAGAACATCGCCGCCACGGAGGGGGGACCGATTGAAGATCGCATCAATCTGCCCGCGTGGAGCAACCGAGCTCCAACCGGGAAGAATTGGAAGACGAAGCCCTCCAACAACCGCAACGCGATACAGATGGAGGAGCAGCTCGCCTACCTCATCGGCCAAGGGCTCAGGAGCGACGATCCCGTCGCTTGCTGGATCAAGAATCGCGTGCTGCCGCTGCAGCGGCGCTCCCATCCAATGTGCTATCTGGGAGGCCCTCGCGACTGCACCCGCACGACCACGCTCGAGCTCAGCGATGCGGAGGTCGCCGACCACGCAAGGTCGATCCTGACCACAAGCCTCCCTGACGACTGGGAGTACGGGTTCACCCCTTTCAGTCGCACGAAGCCGATTCCCCGGGTACGTTCTACTTGTTCCGCTCTCAACATATGCCATCCGTCTAGAAAATCTTCTCTCTTGGCAGTAACTAGCAATTGCCTTCTGCACCGAGTAGATTATTCTATCGACCTGCCTAGGCTTAGTATGCTTGATGTTTGCACGCCTTGTCGAGTAGGATACTCAGGAGACATACTTAGGCTTGATATGCTTGTTGTTTGGACACCTTGCCGAGTAGGACACTTAGCAGATTTCCCTAGGGTTAGTGTGCTTTGTGTTTGCACGCCCATCCGGGTAGAGTGCTTTCTCGCTACTCGGCTAATTTGCAATGTTTCTCTGTCTTTCAGCTCCTTGACCGCCAGCTAGCTGAGAGCTGTGAGCGTTTTGAGGACAATTGGTCCGATGACCGAGGAGAAGATGACCAGGCTTCCCTCGATGCCGTGGATCAGATCAATCTCCCTCACTCCCCCTCGACCGAGAAGCAGCCTGCCGAAACATCTCTCCGTGACTGGACTGAGGACGAACTCGAAGGTAACGGTGCGCTTACTTTACTTGTTTGCGACAAGCACTAATCCATTCTTTGCTGTTTCTGATTCGCTCCTCTTCTTTTCCTGAATCCGCAGACGATGTTGATGAGGAGAACGAGAATGAGGACGAGGACGAGAATGAGGGCGATAGAGCCCTTGAGGTCAATCCTCTTTCTGTCGCTGCTCCCGCTACTCGCAAGCGGACTGGCAGCGGCGCCGTAGAGCCCCCGCCAAGAAGAAGAAGCTGACCGAGAAGGCGACCAAGAAGGTCGTGAAGAGACCAAGGCGAACAATTCCCTCCACCACCGCGTAAGTTTCTTCTCGGTTGCATGTTTCAGTTTATCCTGCTTTTCTCGGTTGCCTCCCAATTCTTTTGCTTCATTGTTTTCTCTTGTTTTCCTCTGCCCTTTTCTTATCTTTGATTCCAATTTCTCTTTTAGAGCCCCCTTGAACGCGGATGCCGCTCTGGCATCCAGTGAGACTCAGAAAAAGGCCACCATTGATGTCGACAAGCTAATCGACCTTGATGGCGACGAGAACAATGCCGCCAATGCATCAACAGAGGGCACTGATGCCCAGAACGCTGAGCCAGAGCCGCAGGATGCTGCTCGTCAGGAGAAACCACCTTCCCCTCCGGCCGACGCGGCCGAGGGGAACCAAGATCAGGATGCAGAGATGCACCACGATGCCGCCGTCGAGCGGCCAGAAGCAGACCATGAGCAGCCAGCCACAGGGGCTGCCGGACAAGAGAATCCCGCTGCCGAGCAGCGGGTAGAAGATACAGTGATGACCGAGGAGTATCCTCTGAGCAGCGCGCAACCGGGCGCTGCACAGAGTAGCGCGCAACCAGATGCTGCACAGAGCGGTGGGTCCGTGGTGCCACCTATTGACCAAGGCTCTGCACCGCCAGATTCCTCCTTGGTGCCACAGACCAAGGACGCGGCCAGCCCTCCTGCCGGGCGAGTAACCAGGAAGCAAGCCCAAGCCCTAGACGCTTTGAAGGAGGCAGTCGAGAAGAGGGCAGCCGAGAAGAAGGACACCGAGACTCAGAAGTCCGAGAAGCCAACCTCCGGGAAGCCACCTGCTCAGAAAGAGACATCAAAGAAGAAGGCTGCCGACAAGCCGCCGTCGACATCAGCTGGCCAGTCCAAGCAACTGGTTATCCGCAACCCCAGTGCAGTTCCTGCCGCCGCTACTGTAGCCGATCAGGCCCTCTACCCGGATTATATGGTGAAGGTCAGCCAACAGCGCCAGATTGGCCTTTCCGTCGAGGACCGGAAGATTGCTCTCACAAGAGGAAGGAAGGCCGTGGCGACGGACTCCATGCCCCCGGCCCCCGTCTCCATTGCTTCTCGGGGAGCTCAAGACCAAGCAATAACATCCCAGAGCCTCGAGCAAGTACTCGACCTCATTGGCTTCATCGACGCC
Source organism: Alopecurus myosuroides (assembly GCA_028641055.1). Classification (NCBI taxonomy): domain Eukaryota; kingdom Viridiplantae; phylum Streptophyta; class Magnoliopsida; order Poales; family Poaceae; genus Alopecurus; species Alopecurus myosuroides. The sequence goes on from CM054057.1 coordinate 499,552,275, forward strand.
AAATGGGATAGCAAGATTCTCGGCAACCTCAACTGGAACGGCACCGACTTAGGCGACATCGACCACATGCGCCAGGACTGGAACAAGGTGGACTTGGGTTACAAACCCATGACCGTCTCGACCACCTCTGCAACTCTGGCCGCCAAGATGTTCATGCACCGCAAGAACGCAGAAGATCTCGAGCAGTCCTACGCGGTAAGCCTTAACTTATCTTTTCCGAGTTGCATCTTCGCTTCTTTTCTTCTCTTTCTCTTTTCCTTATCCATCACCCAGTCCCCGAGATTCTGGCCGAGTAGGCAGACACTCTTCCGAGTAGCCGCCTTCTCGGGTGGAATCTCAAACACTCTGCCTGACACTTGTTTCTTTTGCTTTTCAGAATAGTGTACTGAAGCGGACCCACCTGCACCGCCAACTTCTCTGGAACCCCGCTATTGCCAAGAGGCGCATTGCCGCCCTTGAGAAGGAGAAGGTGATCGCCGAGGAAGCCGACAAGGACGTCATGAACAGTACCATGAGGCTGTCCGAGGTGGAAGGTGCGCTTCTCGCTTACGCGGTTCTTGCGTTTTTGTTTACGCCCGCTATCGCTTTTTGCGTTAACCATCTCTACTCTGCAGGGAAACTGAAGGCCCTTGCTGACGAACACGACAACTGCCGTGCCTTTGTTGCGAATGCCGAGACCACCATCAAGAAGCTTGAAGGTAAACCTCTGTCTACTCGGTTTTCCTTTGCCTGTTTCTTCCTTTGCTTCTCTGCTAACCGTGCTTTGCTCTTTTCAGAAGATCATAAGAAGTTTGTCCTAGAGCATCAAGATTGCCTCAAACCTGCAGAGGTGGAGGTGCGACTAATAAGCCAGTCTGCAGCTCTGCAGAGTACACACACTATCGAGATGGAGACGCTGCAACTCCAGCTGCAGAAGGCACTTCAGGATGCGTTCAAGCTTGGTGACGAGAGGGACAGAGCCATCGCCGAGAAGGCAAAAGCTGAGACAACTTTCAATGCCAAGATAAAAGCCCTCGAGCAGGAGTGCGAAACGCTGAAAAAAGCCAACGCCGGGTACTTCACTCAGCTGGATAGTCTGCGCTTGCTTGAGGAGAAGCACATTTCTAACGAAGAAACATGGAAGACCCAGTTGCAGCAACTGCGCCATGAGCTCCACAATAAGTTTTCCTCCTTTCTGCCTTTCTTCTTCTCGGTTCTGCCTCTTCTCGGATCCTGTGACTGAATTTCTCACCTGCTTTTGTGCAGAAATCTTCCCTGATCTCGTGTCCGCTTGCGCGCCAGCTTTGGCCAAGGCCCGAGCAGCTCGCGCTGAGAAGGGCGAGGACGCGGATACCAGAGCCGAGATCGAGGACAGCCTGCTGGTGATGCGAGGGCACTTCGAACGCCTGGCCGGCGTGGGCACCGACCTGGTGCGCGTCGCCTTCGAGCTCCACAAGCTCTTCTGGCCTGAAGATTCCGCGCCGACAACCATTGATGGCCTTGCTCTGAAGCTGCACAATGTGAAGGCCGAGTTGAAGAAGTGGCGCGCCTCGGGAGCTCGGGCAGGCGCTGATCTGATGATGCTCTGCGTCGCCTCTTGGTACGAGAATCTGAACATGCAGGTCATCCGCGGGAAGCGCGCCAATTCCAAGTGGGAGACGGACCCCAGCTGTGTGACCACGCGCAAACTCATTGCGTATGAGGTTGCGGAGTGCGCGGATACGGCCACCTTCATCGATGGCCTCCCCGAACCCGACACCGAGGTGGAGGAGGACGAGGACGCAGATGAAGAGACAGACTCCGAGCTGGCATCGGGCTTCTTCGATTCTCCCCAGAGCAAGGGGAAGGCCGCGATCATCGCGAGTAGCGATGAAGAGACCGAGGAAGTCGACACCGCTGCCCTTGAGTTCGGCACCTCATCAGGAGCCGCTCTCGACGACACGGTACGCCCCCCAGGCCAAGCCTCTGGTCCATCCGAGATGGAGCAGTCCGCCACCGTCCACCCGGAAGCGGATGTGACCAACACAAGCGCCGAGGAGGAAACCGCGAAGGCAGCTGCAGCCAGCACGGAGGCGGAGGCGAGCAAGACCGCCACCGAGAACGAAGCAGCCCAGGCCAACACCGACAACACCGCCTCTTCGACATGATCTTAACCTGCAAGCTTTTTTACTCAAACACTTATCAGATCCCCGGGATGCTGGGTGCAGATGTATCAGACTCATTTACGTTTTCTCTTGCTACTCAATTTTATTTCCACTTGTTATCTTCAATTTAATTATTTTGAGCACCCCTGGCTCAATGCCGGGTTGCGTTTCCATGCGAGTCCCCGAGTTGCGTTTCTTATTCACCCTCTCTTTTCATCTCTGCTCTACCCGCAACTTGTTGCTTTTTTGGTATTCGAGTCACAAGAGTCAAAGAGTAGGGCTGCAAATACTTAGCCACTAGAAACAATCATAGTAACGCAGCCCACCACCTAGCCGAAAAGACAATTCACAAGACAGTAATAACAACACCCTACTTGGTTCCTGCACTCTTCCTTTCCTTAGTAATTTTTCTTGTGCTCATGGACCTTTTGCTTGTTCTCTTGCTTGCCATGAAGCCGGGTTTCGGACAGCAGCAAAGTCGAAGAGTTGGCATGTAGGTTTGAACACAGTACTCAATGTACCTTTGAATTTTGAAGTGGAGCAACCGAATAGACAAACAGTAAAGCCGAGTAAAAACACTCAGAGCAATTTTGGACGAGGGCAGTCCCCGAGAACAATTTCAGATTGCAGAGTAGAATTTCACCTCGGATAAGAGGGTACATACACATCTTTGCTTACGAATGAAAACGACGGAGTAGAGCTACATTCCAAGGGCGCTTGGTTTCCTCTCCAGATTTATCAGCCCTGTTCGCCTGTGGTGGGCGCACATCTACAAGATAGTAAGCATCGTTGTGCAGCGCTTTGCTCACAATGAAGGGCCCTTCCCATGGAGGAGACAACTTGTGCATCCCGGCTGTGCGCTGCACAAGCCTAAGGACCATGTCTCCTTCTCGGAAAACCCTTGGGTTCACCTTTTGGCTATGATAACGCCGCAGGTTTTGCTGGTAGATAGCCGAACGTGACAGAGTCAGGTCTCTTGCTTCTTCAAGCAGGTCAACGTCGTCTTCTCGAGCTTCTCTCGCCTCCACCTCAGTGTAGAGGGCTACTCGGGGGGAGTCATGCTCTAAGTCTATTGGCAACACGGCCTCAGCCCCGTATACCAAGAAGAATGGCGTGTAGCCGGTTGACCGGTTAGGGGTAGTCCTTAGACTCCACAACACCGCTGGCAACTCGTCTAACCAACACCCAGGTGTTTTCAGCAGCGGCTCCATCAGCCTTGGCTTTATGCCTGCCAGTACCATGCCATTTGCTCTTTCAACTTGCCCATTGGAAGCAGGATGCGCGACTGACGCAACGTCTAGTCGGATATGCTTATCTCTGCAGAACCGCACCATTGCTCCCTCAGCAAAGTTTGTGCCGTTGTCGGTGATGATACTGTGCGGGTAGCCATATGTCAGGATTATATCCTTCACGAATTTCACAGCTGTGGCCCCATCACACCTCCGAATAGGTTTCACTTCAATCCACTTGGTGAACTTGTCCACCATGACCAAGATGTGAGTCATGTTGCCTCTAGCCGGCTGGAAAGGCCCAGCCATGTCCAAACACCAAACAGCAAATGGCCAGGTGATAGGAATTGTTTTCAACTCGGAAGCAGGCATATGAATCTTACTTGCGAACATCTGGCAGCCAGTGCACTTCCTCACGATATCCTCAGCTTGCTGCAGTGCTGTGAGCCAGTAGAAGCCATGCCGGAAAGCTTTCTGGACCAGCGCCCGAGAAGAGGCATGGTGCCCGCATTCTCCTTGGTGTATCTCTATCAGGATCTCTTCTCCTTCTGCTGGATCCACACAACGTTGCAGCACGCCAGTGGCACTTCTCTTGTGCAGCACATCTCGGACAATAGTGTAGCCCTTGGATCTTCTCTGAATCTGCCTCGCAGTCACCTCATCTTCAGGTAGAGTGCCGTCCCTTAGAAAGGATAATATGGGCATAGCCCAACTCGGTGTCTCCCGTGTGGGAAACACTGGTTCGTCCAGTTCCATTGGGACAGGCTCTTGTGGTTGCTCAGGAGGAGTAGGAGCGCTTCTCTGTAGCCCTGATCGGTTGGCAAGGACCTCCTCAATGAATGCGACAGCCTCTGGATTAAGGACGGCAGTCCCCGAGTATGGAGTGGCAGTCCCCGAGTAAGGAGTGGCAGTCCCCGGGTAAGGAACGGCAGTCCCCGAGTAGGGAGTGGCAGTCCCCGAGTAGGGAGTGGCAGTCCCCGAGTAGGGAGTGGCAGTCCCCGAGTAGAGGACGGCAGTCCCCGGGTTTCCTGAAGCACTCTCCCAGTCAATCTCCATTGGATCAGATTCCTCACTTGGCAGAGAAGGGACAAATATGGACTCCGAGTTGGGAGAAGGCTTGATGGATGGCTTCCTCAAATGCTCCAAGGCAATTCCCGCCGGGATGGACTGCCGAGAAGACCCCAACTTGGATAACTCATCTGCTGCTTCGTTCTCTGCTCGGTGAATGTGCTGGAACTCACAACCTTCGAAGAACCCAGTCATAGACTGCACCAGGAAGCGATATGACGCCATGTTGGCATCTAGAGCATCCCATGTGCCCGAGACTTGCTGCACCACTAGATCTGAATCTCCATAGAATATGATGCGCTGCACGCCAACCTCCTTTGCTACTCGCAAACCATGCACCACTGCCTCGTACTCTGCTACATTGTTGGATGCCTTGAAGTGAATCTGCAACACATACTTGAGCTGATCTCGCTTGGGTGAGGTCAGCACCACGCCAGCACCAAGGCCTTCCTTCACCTTAGAGCCATCAAAGTGCATCTTCCAGTAGTTAGAAACTGGAGCAGGAGGTTCATACTGCACCTCGGCCCAGTCCACAAGAAATTCCGCCAGAACCTGAGACTTGATGGCTTCTATTCTCGTATACGTGGGAGCATACGCAGCTAGCTCGATCGCCCACTTGGCTACTCTGCCACTCGCCTCCTTGTTTCCCATGATGTCCGAGATGGGAGCAGAACTCACAACAGTGATGGGGTGCTCCTGGAAATAATGTTTTAGCTTCCTGGCGCCCAAGTACACACCATATGTCATCTTCTGGTAATGCGGATAGTTTTGCTTGGAGCTGGACAGCACCTCACTGAGATAGTATACTGGGCGCTGCACACTCTTGCCTTCTTCTTCTCGTTCCACCACAATCACCACGCTGACTACTCGGTTAGTCGCAGCAATGTACAGCAGCATTGGCTCCTTGGGTAGCGGACTAGCCAAGATGGGAGCACTAGCCAGCATTGCTTTCAGCTCATTGAATGCCACATCCGCTTGCGGAGTCCAGACAAACTTGTCACTTTTCTTCATTAGCTGGTACAGAGGCAGGGCCTTCTCGCCCATTCGGCCCAGAAAACGGCTCAGAGATGTCAAGCAACCTGTGAACTTTTGCACATCTTTCAGGGATCTCGGTAAAGACATGCTCTCAATAGCTTTTATCTTTGAAGGGTTGGCTTCAATGCCCCGACTAGAAACCAGAAAACCGAGTAGCTTTCCAGCCGGTACACCAAAGGTACACTTACTCGGATTCAGTTTCATTTTGTACTTGCGTAGGTTAGCAAAGGTTTCCTCCAGGTCGGCAAGCAGAGTATGTGTTTTATTCGTTTTGATGACAATGTCATCTACGTACACCTGCACATTCTTGCCGAGCTGGTCGTGCAAGCATTTCTGCATGCATCTCTGATAGGTTGCACCCGCATTCCTCAAGCCAAAACACATGACACGATAGCAATAAGCCCCGTACGGGGTAATGAAAGCAGTCTTTATTTGATCAGCAGGGTTGAGTGCAATCTGGTGAAAGCCAGAGTAGGCATCTATGAAAGACAACAGTTCACAACCAGCAGTGGAATCGATCACCTGATCGATGCGAGGTAGCGGGAAAGGATCCTTGGGGCAAGCCTTGTTCAAGTCGGTGTAGTCGACACACATGCGCCATGCGGTAGCAGCCTTGGGGTCCTCCTTCTTCTTCTCGACCATGACTGGGTTGGCTAGCCAGTCCGGGTGCAGCACCTCCATGATGAAGTTACTTATCAGCAGCTTGGTGATCTGGTCACCAATGGCCTTCCTTCTCTCATCTCCGAAGCGGCGCATAGCCTGCTTCACTGGTTTGGCGTCAGGACGCACATGTAAAGAGTGCTCAACCAACTCCCTCGGGACTCCTGGTAAATCTTCATTGGACCAGGCGAATACATCCCGATTCTCACGGAGGAAGTGGATGAGCTCGCTTTCCTATTTCTCTGCCAACCCGGAGCCAATGATGGCTACGCGGTCGGGGAACTCGGGGTCAACCTGGACCTTCTTTGTCTCCTTGGCAGCTTGGAAAGCAGTGCCATGCTGGGTACTCGGCACACCTTGTGCACCGGCTTGTGCGGACTGAGCCATGGCCACCACTTCGTACATCTTCTTCTTCTCGGCAGCAATCACCATCGACTCCGCCAACTGGGAGCTAGCAGAGGCACACTCCATGGACTTCTTGTAATCTCCAGAGATGGTGATGATGCCATTGGGACCAGGGATCTTCATCTTCAGATATGCTATATGGGTAGAGGCCATGAACTTGCTCAGAGCAGGCCTGCCGAGTAGAGCATGGTAAGGACTCTGATGATCCACCACCTCAAACTGCAGGCGCTCTGTGCGGCAGTTCTCCCGGGTACCGAATAGCACATCGATCCACACTCGGCCAATCGGGTTGCACGAGATCCCGGGCACAATGCCATGGAAGGTGGTCTTGCTCGGCAGCATCATGTTCTCGGCCAGGCCAAGCTTCTCGAGTGTGTCCTTGTACACAATGTTGATGCTGCTGCCGTTGTCGATTAGCACCTTGCTGAACCTCACATTCTTCTCGGGACCCAGGAAGGTAGGATCCAGCACCAAGGCATAGCTACCCGGATTGGGCATCACCTTGGGATGATCTACTCGGGACCACCTGATCTCCTGGTCACACCAATACATGTAGTGAGGGACAGCAGGAATCACTGCATTGACCTCCATGGCCCGCCTGTGCTGTGACTGCTTGTCGACTGGCTCAGAAGTGAAGATCATGTAGCTCTCATGGTGCTCTTGGTACTGATTGGAGCCATTGCCCCCATTGTTGCCATTGTTGTTGTTGTTGCCCTGGTAGTTGTTGTTGTTGCCTCGGTTGTTGTTGTTGCGGTTGTAGTTGTTGTTGTTGTTGCGGTATCTCTCATTGTTGAAGTTCTGGTTGGCTCCTAAAGCCACCTGGTTCACATTCTCTCTTCTCGGGTACACTGGCGGCCGAGCTGCGGGTGCTCGAGTAGGTTGCACATTGGCATTGGCTGCTGGCAGAGGAGGAGGAGGAGGCAAGCCATCACTCTTGATCGCCTCCCACCACTCGCACTGCCGAGTAGTGTGGTTAGCAGGCCTCGAGGGGTGGTGAGTGTGAAAACTGCATGGGCCATCCTTCATGTCATCAAAGACAAACTTCTTCGGCTGCTCGGAGTTCCCGCTACCCGACTGAGAGGTGCGAAATGGCTTCTTGTTGCCTTGGCCCTGGTTCTGGTTTTGCCCGTAGGCTCCAGCAGGTTTCTGCCTCTGGCTGCCACCAGCTCCAACAGTCACTGCATTCACCTCTTCGGGATCATACCGATTATCTACTCGGCGCTTGTTGCGGAACTCGTTGCGCTTGCTGTTGCTGAAGTTTCTTCTCGGCTCCGAGGAGTCCATCAGTGGCTGAGTAGGATCACCAAGTGCGTACTGATCCGCGATCTTGATGGTCTCCGCCAGAGTGTTCGGCATCTCCCTCTGCAATCTCTGCCACAACATACTGCCATGCCTGCATCCCTGCGCAAACCAAGTGATGGCCTGTGCTTCATTCACACCCTCACAGGTGTTCCTCAATGTGCTCCACCGAGTAAGATACTCTCGGTCTGTCTCGTCTTCTCGCTGCCTGCAAGCAGACAGCTGCTGCGGCCTATTCGGCCTCTTGTATGTGCTCGTGAAGTTGCTGATGAAGGCATCCGAGAAGTCCAGCCAGCAGTTAATGCTGTTCTTGGGCAAGTTGTTGAGCCAAGTGCGGGCTGGACCCTCTAGCATCTGTGGAACATAGCGCACAGCCCATCTTCTGTTGCCATTCGCGATATGGACCGCGGTGACATAGTCATTGAGCCAATCTTCAGGCTTGGTGCTGCCATTGTAGCTCTTGGTGCCTCTAGCAAGCTGGAAGTTCTTCACGGATGGCTCGTTCATGATGCGCGGGCCAAAGCACTCGGGGCCAGGAGGACCCGTGCTCTCCAGCCGCGCCGACAAGCTGATCCGGTCCAACTGATGCCTCGCATCTCCAGGCGCCAGCATGCGCTCACCAACACGGTCATGGACATCATAGCCAGCCATCTCCATGGCCGAGTAGCCGTCATCATACCTGTCCACCTGCACAGCTGCAGGCTGCTCCACCGGGTTGGCGACTGGTGCCACTGCGCGCGGCTGCTGCCTCTGCCGAGTAGGCTGAGCTGCGGGTTGCCGAGAAGGACCTGGACGTGCAGCTTCTCGGGCACGGCTTTGAGCTTGATGGGCTTGAGAGCCTGCTCTTGCAGCATTGTGTTCCTGCCCGGGCTGCTGCGGCACAACGAGCTGTTTCGCGGCAGCAGCCGGGTCATACACCTGCATTTGCCTGTCTCTGCCCGAGCGCCCGCTGCGGCTCTTCTCGCGGCTGGGATGCGGAGACGAGGCCTGATCGTTAGATCTAGCCGCGTGCGAGTGAACCACCTGCGAAGCCCCAGCACCCGGGTTGGCCTTCCGGAACTCCTCATTCTGCCTAGCAGCCTCCAACACCAACTCGTTGAGCCTTTCCTGCTGCCTAAGACGCGCATCGCCATCTAAGCGAGGCAACTCGGCAGCTACAGCCTCTGCAGCCCTAAGTGTCTTGGCGGGTGTACTGTACCTGGGCGTGGTGGAGGTGTTTGCGGTGGCGGACTGAGCAGGAGCCTCTACAACTGTCGCCATCTCGGCACCAAGATTGCGCCGAGTGGCACCTACTCTGCTAGGCCTCCTAGCAACTGGCGTGAAGCCGTGAGCCTTGTTGTACTCGAGCTGATCTAGACTCAACTCCAACCTCACCTTATCCAACTCCGCCTGCTCGGCAAGCAGCTCCAGGCGTTGCGGCTCGAGCTGCTCCCTCATGGCCAGGAGCTCGATGTCGGTGGGAGTGGGCATGCCAGGTCGCGTAACCGACGCGGGAATGACCGTAGACGTGGAAGGCGGCAAGTTGCTCTCCTTCTCGTAGGGCCGGTGAACCCTGCCACCAGCCGGTGCATCAATCTCCTCGACAACGGCCGCAGCGCCAGTGTTTGCCGCCAAGCCCATCACCATCACCTCGACGCAGTTCGCCGAGTGGCACGCTGGCCTTCCGCGAGCAGCGATCACCGCGGGAGGATCCTCCGCGTCATGCACCAGCTCGGGATATGCGCGGTTGGCGACGGTGGCGACGTAGACAAGGTGAGAGCCGAAGGAGATCACCGAGCCGCCCTCCGGCATGGCCCTGCCGCCGAAATCGCCGGCGTTGTCGGTGACGAAGTCGAAGGAGCCGAATCTGTGGACAAGGCCACAGACCACGCGCTCCGCTGAAGAAGATCCCGTCCGAACAGAAACTCCAACCAGCGCCGCTGGTTGCCCCACGGTGGGCGCCAACTGTCGTGGTGGTGTCACGGCAGATGCCATGGGATGGCTAAAGATGTGGGGACGAAGGACGCTGGAGGTGCTCGGGGAGGGATCACGCGACGAGTAGCCGCGTGAGGTACAAAGTAAACACTGCAAACAACACGATCTACCCAGGTTCAGGGCCCTCGTGAGGAGGTAAAACCCCTACTCCTGCCTTTCTTTGTGTATTTTGGTGCCTCACCGAGTAGCCACAGTACAATGTTCTTGCTACCGAGTAGCCACTCTCCTCTCTAGATGATGAACTAGGTCAAGAAACTAGGGTTTCCTCCGTTCTAGTATGCGATGCCTCACGCAGGAGGCGGCGGGGCACCTTATATACACGGTGCCCAGCCGGATACGTCCAAATATGGACAAGTGTCGACATAGTGTGCACATCGTCCTTCTTCCGGGTTCCCGCTGACAGCTTTGGTTCCTAATCTTGGCTGCATCTGGAAAGTCGTTGGGAAAAACAAGGGGACAGACTGGTATCACTGTACCTAAACACAGAGTAGGCCCCCCTTATCCTGCCACGGCCTGCTTCCATGCTGTCACTGTCAGGTAGGCCGGTCCCATATGAAAAGTAGTTTCGAATAGTGCCAAGTACGGACCCAGGATACGCGGGATCCTGTGTCAGAACGGCTCCTTTGACTTTCTGGCCCGAGTAGGTTCCCCGCCTATTGTTCCCGCCCATTGTACTCGGGCCAACTCTTCTACTCGAATGGAGAGAACTTAAATGATTCTTCCTTCTGGTCATCTTGAGGTCAGACCGAGTAGCAGTCAACCGGGTAGCAAATACCGGGTAGGCGGCTACTCGACCAAAGCTTTCTTCTGTAAGTCGCCTTTACCACTTGCCTTTACCCTACTCGGGGGTAACCCCCCGACATGAAGACTAAACTCACTTCTACCCCAGTTCTGGTTGGCCCAGATACTACCAAACCTTTCCAGATATTCTGCGATGCATCTCTCCAAGGTCTAGGTGCAGTTCTTATGCAAGAACGTCAAGTTGTGGCTTATGCTTCACGTCAGTTGAATGCACATGAGCAAAACTATCCCACACATGACCTAGAACTTGCAGCAGTTGTGGTTTGCCCTCAATGAAATGGAGGCAATACTTGTTGGGTAACCGCACTAAAATCTTTTCCGATCATAAGAGTCTGAAATACATCTTCACTCAACCAGATCTAAACCTCAGGCAAAGGAGATGGATTGAAAAGATTAAAGACTTTGATCTCACCATTTCTTACACTCCAGGCAAGGCTAATGTTATGGCCGATGCTCTCAGTCGCAAGTCATATTGCAATAATCTCATGATCATGGAAAGCCAACCTCCACTTCATGAAGAATTCCAGAAGCTGAACCTTGGTCTTGTTCCTCAAGGCTATCTTGCTAGCTTGACAGCCAGTCCAACTCTCGAGGACAAGATTCGTTCTGAACAACTTCGTGATACTGAAATCAAGAAGATGGTTGAGCACATCAAAGAAGGCAAGGAGAAATTTAAGTCCTTCTCAATTGATGACAAAGGAACTGTGTTCTTTGAAGGATGCATTGCAGTTCCTCAAGTTCAAACTCTCAAAGATGTCATTCTCAAGGAGGCTCATGAAACTCCTCTTTCCATTCACCCTGGAAGTACAAAGATGTACCAGGATCTTAAGACACTGTATTGGTGGCCTGGCATGAAACGTGAAATTGCCCAATACGTTTCTGAATGCGATGTTTGTCAACGTGTTAAGGCAGTCCATCAGAAAACAGCAGGTCTACTCCAACCTCTGAAAATTCCTGAGTGGAAGTGGGACATGATTGAAATGGACTTCGTCACTGGTTTTCCAAAGTCCAAGAAGGGCAACGGTGCAATCTTCGTTGTTATTGATAGTCTCACTAAAGTAGCTCACTTCTTTGCTGTCAAGGAAACTATCCCAGCTAGCCAGTTAGCAGAGCTCTACACAGCAAAGATTGTTCCTCTTCATGGTGTTCCATTGGAAATAAGCTCAGACCGTGGAAGTATCTTCACTTCTCATTTCTGGAAGAGTTTTCAAGAAGCATTGGGCACCAAACTTCTGTTCAGCACAGCTTATCACCCTCAGTCTCAGGGGCAAGTCGAAAGAGTCAATCAGATTCTCGAGGATATGCTCAGAGCATGTGGTATCTCCTTTGGCATGAAATGGGAGGATTGCCTTCCATATGCTGAATTCTCCTACAACAACAGCTACCAGGCAAGCCTAGGCATGGCACCATTTGAAGCACTCTATGGCCGCAGATGCAGGAGTCCAATCAATTGGTCTGGAGCTGGTGAACGTTCACTCTTAGGCCCTGACATTGTTAAGGAAGCCGAGGAGAAAGTTCGTATCATTCGTGACAATCTCAAGATGGCTCAGTCTCGTCAGAAAAGCTACTATGACAGCAAGCACAGGGATATGATCTATGCACCTGGTGACAAGGCATATCTCCGTGTAACTCCCCTCAGAGGCACTCATCATTTCGGTGTGAAAGGAAAGCTTGCACCAAGATACATTGGTCCTTTCAACATTCTCTCAAGGCGGGCAGAAAATGCCTATCGTCTTGAACTTCCAGAAAAGCTATCCAAGGTGCACGATGTGTTCCACATGTCACAGCTCAAGAGGTGTTTCAAAGATCCAGATCGTGCAGTTGATCATGATTCCATTGAACTGCAAGATGATCTATCTTATGAGGAGCACCCTGTTCGTATTCTCGATGAGACCGAGCGTAAGACTCGCAACAAGAGCACCAAGTTCTTGAAAGTGCAGTGGTCGCATAATTCCGATAAAGAGGCAACGTGGGAGACCGAAGAGGATCTTCGCAAGAAGTATCCGGACCTTTTCCTTTCTCAGTAGGAATCTCGGGGCGCGATTCCTTCAAGGGGGGGGGCGTTTTGTAACATCCCAAGTATGAAAACTCCCCTTAGAATGTTTGTTTCATGTTAATTAAAGTATTGCATCATGTCATCATATTGTTTCCATTTGTTTTCATTTAGTTTGCATCTGTTTTTCTCTGTTTTCACAATGCAAATTCAAACATTATTCAAACATTTATTTCATACTTGCTCTGTTACAATCTTTTTCAAATTATAATGTCAAATTAAACCCTTATTTTGTTTCCAATTTTTCCATAATGTTCACTTATTAAAATGATGGTTTTAATCAATCAATTGATTCCAAATTGCATTCAAAAATTCAAATCAAAGCACCAAACAGAACCACTTTGAAATTATGAATGTTATCAAAACAAATCAACTCATTTTGTTTATAATTAAACATAGGGGTCACCCTATTTAAAAGTTTGTTTTATTAATGATCACTTAAATAAAAATCATCCAAATTTGGTTTAAATACAAACAACAAGTAAATTTCAAACTTTTTGAAAACAGAACTTAGCATTTGTTTGCTAATGACCTAAATAACTTACCCTAATTTTTCCAAAATTTTTACTAATTTAAAACCTATCAAATTCTTCCAATTCCTTTTTCAGGAAAAAAAAACAGGAGAAAGAAAATTTAAAAAGAAAATTTTGGCGCCAGGGGGTCGTGGGCTGCGCCCAGCCCACTTCCCTTTTTCTCTCCCGCGCGGCCCTTTTCTCCTTTCCCTCCAGCGCGTACCGGTTCGTTTTTCTTTTCACCTCCTTCCCGCAGTACGGCAGGCCATCCGGCCATGCCACGGTGGCAGCCGCGCAACCCGACGGCCAGGAGACGATCCCGAGGGCTATAAAGCCAGCCTAGGCGCACGCCGCAACCCTAGCTAACCCTAGACCCCTTCTCCCTCGCTCCGCCGCCGTCTACCCACTCTCCCCGGCGTTCTCCCCTCTCTCTGACACCTCGCCGGAGATCCGCGCTACTGAAACCCCGTTGATTACCGCCGCTCCCGTACGCCTCCTTCTTCGCTGATCACGGGAACCGCACGGCCACCTCTCCCTCGTCTGTTTAAACACCAGAGCCACCTCGGAGAGCCTCTGTAGCCTCGCCGCCGTCCACGGACTCGCCGCTGTCGTTGTCGCCGTCGTCCCCGAGCCTCTGCAACAACTCCAATCGCCGGTGAGCCGCCACCGTCTCCTCCTCCTCTCTGTACCCTCTGCTTGCGCAAGCACCCGTGCACGTGCACAGCATCCACCAGCGGCAGCCACGAGCACGGCCACGTTGATCGCCGCCGGCGTCATCGTCTCTGTCAGGGTATAGTCGAGTGCGCGCGGAAAAAAAATTCAGTTAACGCGCTGTGGAAATACAACCTCACAGCGCCGCGGTATCTGTCGAAACTGACGAAACCACCGCAGTGGTAGCACTGCATCTCGCGCACGGGCTGGTCGCTGGTTCGATCCCTCGCGGCCGCGGGACAAAAACCCAATTTTTGCGCGCACGGCTGACGAGCAGGCCCCACCTGCCTGTGACCCATGTGGCCACGCCAGCACGCAGGCACGCCACGCTGGCCCCAGGCCCACGGGCAGTGGCTGTGGTTAGATTACTGCGCGGTAACAAATAAATTTCCAGCACGTTTCTTTTAAATCTAAGTCCCTTAATTTTCCAGATTTGGTCCTCTGTTTTAAATTGTTAATAACTTTTAAAATATAACTCCAAATAACAAAAGTAGAATATGTTTGTTGTTCTAAATTAAATTGTCTATCCATTTAAACCAATTGTGTACTGTTTTGAATTTTCCAAATGCACTTCAAATTTGAATTCAAATAATTCAATTGTAATTTGCTAAATTGCATAACTAAATCATAATAAATCCAAATCATGCAAATAAAATATGTTTTTCATATCATTTTGAACCACCTATTCAAATATATATTTTGTTTCATGGTTTGAATAATTTAAATTGCTTAAATAATTTAAACCTTCTTTAAATCATTTAAATTTGCTAAATCCATAACTTAATCAAATTAAATTATTTTTGAACATGCAAAATATGTTTTCAAACTAGAAAAGTATAAACTTTTCAAATATGAATTTGAATTTATGTTTTGAACAAATAAAATTCAAATAATATTCAAACTTGTTTTAAACTCATTTAAAACTTGTTTAATTTTGTTTAAGTCATAATAAATTCATCCTAATACCTTTTTCAATATTTGAAACATGTAATCCACACAAAATTTTATGATGTTTTCAAATATGAATTTTGTTATTTATTTTGCACAAATTAAATTGTTGAAAACAACAAATGCTTGTGTGTCACTTTTAAGGAACCAAAAATTCCTTAACTTAATAAATCAAATTCTAAATTGCTAAACCTCATTTCAAATTGGTTATATTGTTGTTATTTTGTTGTTTTCCTCATCCATGCATCATACTAATCCACCTTCACCTGTTGATTAGTTGGAAAACAAATAATCTAACCAAAATCCATGGGCTCTTCATATGCAACTCGAAATTGCATATGTGTCCATTTAAATTGTGTTACCATATCAAATAGTTTATTTTGATGCATCCATTAACTTGACATGCATCATCCCATGATTGTGCACTATGCCATGATATTGATTGTTTATCCTTCTGCATCGTTTGTTTGCTTCTTCTCGGATAGACGACGTTGAGACCGACGATCTTTACGACACCCCTTCTGAGGATCTAGCCCAGTACCAGGCTACTGAGTTTGCAGGAAAGTTATCACTCACATGAACCATTGTGTTCCTTTCAACATTGGTTACCGATACTTTCCGTTGTCTGTTTCTGCTAGCCATATGTATCGTTGCTTCCGTTACGAACCTATCACATGATACCCTGAACCCTGATACTGCCTCACCTCCAGTCCTATAACCCCGTTGCTTGGGACCGTGTCTTACTAGCATGCTTAGGGTTGTTTTGCTCAAGTCTGTTATCAGTTACTTCCTGTTATCATATTCTATTATATTCTGGGGCTCGATGTTAAACAACAACCTGTTAATTTGAGGTAATAATAATTTGCTGATAAGGCACCGGCAGGAGGCCCGGCGTGGTTTTGAGGCCTGCTAGTGTCGACCCTAATAGGAAAAGGGTCTTGTCTACTGATCCATGATGAGCGCACTATCCGCATGTGGGAAGCGTGTATGGGCGCCCCCTCAATTTGATTCGGTTTGCATCTCGTCCAAATCACCACACTTAGTTCGGGCTTTCCATTTGATGCACGCATATGCAGGTACGAACCCGAGGCCAGGGTGGAACTTTTGTAGTCGGCATTTAGGGCGGCGTGGTCTTCCAGTGCTATCAGGGTCCCCTTTTCTTCGTGGGGCTCGATTAGCCGCGCACGCACAGCACGTGGTGCTTTGGGCTTGATGCGAAGAAGAGTTGAGTTGTGTTGAGTGCCCCGCTTGGTGGGAAAGGCCTTCCCATCTGGCGGGTTATTCTTACGTGTACGGCCAAATTGGTGCACCCCTGCAGGGATAAATCTTCTCGAGAAGCCGTGTTTTCCGCGGTTATGGTTAATTTGGTGAAAGTACTGGCTAACAAGTACTCAGAACAACTTACACCTAACTAATGATAACTTGACTATTAATAGGCTTATTGACACAACAATTTGATCCATCATTAATCCAACTGGGTGAGTTATCCTCGGATTGCTTCTTTGGATAAGGGGAGAGATCCAGGATGGGTTTGTGTGGTGGTTAGCTATAGTTGGTTACGATACGCTATCTTATCCCCTTCCTGATAGCCGGAAGTTGTAGTATGTTCTGTAGTTGGTTAGTGCAACCAGTTGCAGCATCTTTTATATCCCCTTTCTTCCGTTGAACCCAAGGCATCTATGCTTGGTGTTGACGGGTTACACTTTGGTGAACTGTGAGTCTTGCTTGCCAGTACGTTTATGTACTGACCCCTTTGGGGCTGTGGTTTCCGCAGACTACGCTTACGAGGATCCCCGTGACGGCTACTACGTGGAGTTTGACGAGGCTGCTGACGAGTAGGTAGCGGATCCGGGCAGGATCCGAGACATCGTGGATGGGCTCCGTTTTCTTTTCATTCCCGGCTTCTTAAGCCTGTTTGGATTTGTGTGTACTCAGACCCCTTTGAATGCTTCCGCTGAGATGTAATGATGTTATGTTGGGACATGTGTCCTCTGGATGATTGTATTTGCTATTCTCTGCCCTAGTGAGGGCCAGTTGCAACTTATTTCAATCTTTTGTGTCTTAGAGATATGTTGTGTTATCATCTTGTTCTAAGCCGTTGACGTACCATGTGTGTATGGTATGAAGTACGTCAATGGTAGTGTCCTGATTTCTACGGGATAGTTTACATCGACGGTGAATAGTAAAGATTGGTTGTCACACATAAGTGTTGGCCTACTCGTAAGAGATGCGGGTGCCGGTAAGCCCTGTAATCCAATCAAAATACTGTTCAGTTCGTACGGTGAGTATCCCCTAGAAGTCCGGGTGCGACAACGGTTGGATCCAGAATCAAGTTGTTGTTGAATAGGGCCGGGTGTTGCGGGTTTGAAGGACCCGCCCCTGGCGTTCGGTTTGCCAGATATCCAAACATGTTTGCCTGCAACTCACTGTCCGCCGCGTGACTGGTAACTGATGCTGCTTCTCCATCAACCCGGGTGAGAACCGGGTTTCCGTCAACCGGATCTTGCTGCTGGGCCAATGTTTGTGCTACTCCGACTGTGGCCGCTGTCACGTTCCCCTGATTAAGATTGGTCGCAGGAGCCGTGTAAACCGCAACCTGGCGCACAATGCTTGGCGCGGACTCGTACACTTCCTCTTCGCTGCTATTTTCCTCGTACCGGTTCTCCAGCAGATGCAGGATGGATTCGGTATCATCTTCTCTCATGACCCGGCCACGCGGGGTCCATGCCGGCTCCTCCAGCTGTTCCCTCTTCGTGGGGGGCTCTTCTGTCGAATCTACCGTCCCGACCGATTCTTCTCCATCTGATTGAGCGTAGGTGGCCTCCCCTGACACAGAATCAAATTTGAAATCGTCAGGGATTGAACCGGACGTACGTACCATGCCGACAAAGACGTTGATTTGGCCGATTGTTACGACAGATCCGGATTCGAGTAGATCCGACTCTGGCCCCCAGCCGGAATCGTCCACCATCTTCTCTCCTTCGCAGTCGGTGTAGATCTCGCCGATGACAAGGTTCTCCATGTTCTTCCGAGTTTCTCCTGTGATGTAAACACCCTTGGACGTAGGCCCCACGGTGGGTGCCAACTGTCGTGGGATAATCACGGCAGACGTTACCGGGGGTAACTTATCTTGGGGCAAGACGACTCTGGTGTTTGGGAGAGGGTTTAGCTCAAGGGAAAACATAACGATATGCGATCTGGTAGCCGGCAATCTAGTCGCCGAGTCTCCGATCTCGATCTATTAACTCAGCTCTCGTGTTACACTGGATACTCGATACCTAGCGATATTGCTCTAACTCTTGGATCTCTCTAAACCTAACCTAGGGACCGGCTTATAAAGCATCCGGACCTCCTGGCCTGCTCTCCGAGGCGTACTCTGAATCCTACCCGGACACTGCCTACAAAATCCTAAACTTCCTTACCGGAACCCACAGTCTGGGTTACCAGGCCTACGATCTTGGGCCTTCTAGAAGCTCCTTTATCCTTAGCCGGGTCTCGCGCAGCGTCCTTTGGGCCGAGTTACACCTTGGCGTTGGCCTACCGGGTTATCATCCCTCCATCAAGAGCCCTCCGCCTCGGGGGCGAACTACTCCCTCCTCACCATGGGAGTCAGCAACGGCGATGAAGATGGCGGTGGAGTCGATGGAGATGACTCCGGGGGAATTCCCCGTCCCGACAAGGTGTCGGAATAGAGATTTCTGACCCTCGAAACTTTTCTTTGATGGCGGCGGAGCTACGGAACTTTTTGTGGATGGAGGCTGATTCCTTTAGGGTTTTCGCGTCGGGGCCAATATATAGGCAAAAGGGCGATGTCGGTGGGCGCCCGAGGGGCCCACACCATGTGGTGGCACGGCTGGAGGTGAGCCCGTGCCATGGCATGGTGTGGCCACCTTGGTGCGCTCCTCTGTCTCTGCTTTGCACTCCGTTGACGTGTTCAAAAAATAGGATGTTGGGATTTTGTTTCGTCCAATTCCGAGAGTATTTTCTTAAGTAATTATTTGGAATAGAAAAACAACAGAAAACAGGAACATGCACTGTGGCATCTTGTTATAAGGTTAGTCCCAGAAAATGCATAAAAATGCTACAGAGTATAAAAAAACATGTAGCAGTTGGAAGAAAACAAGCATGGAGAATCAAAAATTATAGATACGTTTGCAACGTATCAGCATCCCCAAGCTTAACTCCCGCTCGTCCTCAAGTAGGTAAGTGATAAAAAAATAATTTTTGAGGTGACATGCAGCCAACACAATATTGATCAATGTTATGTAAAAGCATTGCAAGCTGAGGTCAAAGTACTCCAAACATAGGCATAATAGATATAACTCTAGCAATGTAACTTAGCAACTATGTTGCAACATGAAAAGTAACACAAACAAAAGATAATGGATAATAATGCATTAAAGTTATACGTTTGTTTCAAGCATAGAGAAAACATGGCAAAGTGGTATTCAACTTGTCCTTCATGGAATAGCAAAACATAAATGCCAGGACACCTTCAAAGTTCAAATGGTGACTAGATACAAATAATTTGAGAACAAGCAATAACATTCATGAATCAATCAATAATAAATTTTGGACTATGCACATTATACTCAGAATGAAAACTATGCTCTCTTAACTGGTGCATAAAGTTAGAAGATGAAGACTCGGCATAAAAATAAAAGAAAGGTCCTTCGCAGAAGGAAGCATGGATTACTCATGTGCTAGAGATTTTATTTGAATAAAACAAAGGTATTGAAAATATAATTTTGAGAGAGGTGCATGTCTATGTCAATGAATGGTAATGAAAAACTGACCATAACTCATGTCAAGCAAGGTTTTTAGAATTTTAAGAGTGGTTTCCATTGGCACTTTCCTCATTTCCTTATTGTTGGCACTTCCCCCACCTTTTCTTACACAAACCATGGCTAACTGAATCCTCGGATGCTGACCATCAATCATCAATCCATGGGGAAGTGACTTTTATTTATTTTATAGTTCATAATATTTGGCACCAGCTCTCTGCAATATTAAGATGAGCACAGATTCCATACTCATCGGGTGAAAGAGGGGGGAGAGCTTTGCTTGACACAATACATGATAAATCTTAAACTACTTCCTCATGAGCTAAAACAGGAGCAAAAAATAGGTTTAATAGTTTTGAAGGTTTTAAAGGTAGCGCACAAGCAATTTACTTTGGAGTGGCGGTGAAATACCACATATAGGTAGGTATGTTGGACACATTTAGCAAACTTTGGTTTTTGGGAGTTGGATTTGATACATCTCAAATGTATCTATAATTTCTGATGTTCCATGTTGCTTTAATGCCATATGCTACATGTTTTCTATACACTTTACATCGTTTTTATGGATTTCCTGGGACAAACCTATTAACAAGATCCACAGAGCTAGTTCATGTTTTCTGATTTTTTGGTTTCAGAAA
The DNA here is from genome assembly GCA_028641055.1 of Alopecurus myosuroides. Classification (NCBI taxonomy): domain Eukaryota; kingdom Viridiplantae; phylum Streptophyta; class Magnoliopsida; order Poales; family Poaceae; genus Alopecurus; species Alopecurus myosuroides. The sequence continues at coordinate 499,572,515 of CM054057.1, forward strand.
ATTCGTTCTAGAAATATTCTCGAAATTGGACGAAACAAAATCCCAGGGTCTTATAATTCTGTCACATATACGGAGTCCGGAGGAGACCCAGAGGAGGGCCCTGGAGCCACCACACCATAGGGTGGCGCGACCCCCCTTGGTCGCGCCACAAGGTGGTGTGGCCCCCAGGCCACCCACCGACATCGCCCTTTCACCTAAGCTCCTCCTTGGGTTAACCCTAAATACACGAGCCTCCATCCACAAAACGTTCTGTAGCCGCTGTCATCGTCAACCCTAGTTCGGGAGGGTTCTAAATCTCTCCCTGGCACCCTGTCGGGAGGGGCAATCATCACCGGAGGGATCTACATAACCATTGCTGCCTCCGGAGTGATGTGTGAGTAGTTCATCCTTGGACTACGGGTCCATAGCAGTATCTAGATGGTTGTCTTCTACTCTTTATGCCACCATGCTTAGATCTTGTGAGCTTCCTAACATGATCAAGATCATCTATGTCTAATGCTACATGTTGTGTTTGCTGGGATTCGATGAATATTGAATGTTATGTCAAGTTGATTATCAATCTATCATGTTTATGTTATTTATGATCTTGCATGCTCTCCGTTACTAGTAGATGATCTGGCCAAGTTGATGCTTGTAACTCCAAGAGGGAGTATTTATGTTCGATAGTGGGTTCATGCCTCCTTTCATCCGTGCTCGAGTGACAGAAACGTGACGGATGGGGGATGTGTTGTTTCCATTAGGGATAAAACAACAAAGTTTCATTGTTTACAGTACGCACTTTACTTAAGGCTATAATCTATCGCTTGCAACTTAATACCCAAAGTCTGATTGGATTATGTTCTGAGGGTGGATTAGTAGTCATAGATGCAGCTGGATAACAGTCTATGAATTATGTTATAATGCCCGCATGAATCTCATAGTAATCATCATGTCTTGCATATGCACTACGACACAACCTTTATTTATGTCAATTGCCTAGATGTAATTTGTTTACCCAGCATGTTATCTATCTGTTTTGGAGAGACACCACTAGTGAACTGTGGATCCTGGTCCATTCTTTTACACTGATAATACAACCACTGCAATCACTGTTTTCTTTTCATTCACTACAAACAAGTATTGTTTTCCACATTCTACATCTAATCCTTTGTGTTAGCAAAACATGTGAGATTGACAACCTCACTGCTTCGTGTGGGAACAGTATCTTTGTTGTGATGTGCGAAGATTCCACATTGCTGCTGAGCGTGGTAGTGCGCCCTGCCAACATCAGCTGTCAACAACCTTCAGAAGTGATTTCTTTCTCCTACTGGTCGATTCAACCTTGGTTTATTTTTGGAGGGAAAAACTTTATGATGTACTCTTCATACCTTCCTCTTGGGGTCTCCCAACGAACATGTGTCTTCACGTCATCAAGCTTTTTCTGGCGCCATTGCCGGGCAGGAAGAGTATTTCTGCAAGGGGAGTCTCTCACCTCCAATCTCTTTACTTTGTTATTGTTTTGCTTTTTTTACTTGCTTTATCATGCTTGCTATCAATGATTTATGCCCTTAAACCTAGATCTTATTGGCAAGGTGGGCTCACGGAAGAGCAACAAAAATATTATAAGGAATACCGCTTGTCACAAAAGGGATACACTTATGGGTACAAATTAATAAATTGAATAACTATGCTAAAAACTTGTGTTCTACTTATGATGTTACTTATTGCTTTGATAAATCTTGTTACTATAAGAGGTATAAACACCTCTCTTTTCAATGTGAATATAATGATAATGTTACCATACCTTCTTATGTTAAGGGAAATTATGACTTTTATGATGTGGAATAAACTGAAGAATTTATTGCTTGGAAGGGTGCATTCAAAATTGCTTATTCGTTTAAAAATATTGATGATGCACCTTATAAAAATGAGACTTATGATATAATTGAATTTTGCTTTGATAATTACAAGGAAGAAAATGTCTATATTCTTAAATATCTTTATAAATGCTCTCAGCCAAAGGAAGAGACTAATGCCTTGCAGGAGCCTATGGGAGAAGAAATTCCTGAATCTAGAAGCTCATTGGATGAAAACGAGGAGGAGAGTTATGATCAAGAGGAGGAAGAATGGAAATCATGTCTACCTCCCAACGAGAGTAACTCTTTAACTCATACCTTATTTGATTTCCCTCCATGCTTACCAAAGGAGGATGAGTGTTATATTCATAATTGTGATGATCATGTGGATTCTTTTGAAATATCCCTTTTTGATGAAATTGATACGTGCTATACTTGTGACTTGATACTACTATGAATGAAACTTTTGAGAATGATATTGCTACTATTATTTATGATAATGCTTTGATAAATCTTATGATAATCCTCTATTTATTCCAACTATTGATATGCATGATAATGAGGAAGTTTGTTAAGAAAATTTATATGATAATGCTCTAGATGATGGTCCTATGTTACTTGATGTTATAAATTATAATGCTACTAAAAATACAATTACTATAATGTGTCCCATACCTTTTAAGAGTGACCAAACATCTTGTTTTGCTATTGCTAAAAGTGAGAAAGAACATGTCTTTATTTTTAATGTTGATCCCACTATTTTTTAGATTGATATGAATTGTGTGCTTTTAGACCATGACAAACATGCTTTATGTGATAATTTTGTTGTTGAGTTTGTTCATGATGCTACTGAAAATTATTTTGAGAGGAAAATATGGTTGTAGGAATTTTCATGTTACTAAAACACCTCTCTTTTTCTTGGAAGTTTTGAAATTGCTCTTGTTTTACCTTCCCATGATTTCTAGTTTGAGATTCTTTAATTTATTTCTTTACAAGATTCCTATGAATAGGAAGTGGGTTAGACTTAAATTTTTTTTATACTTGCTTCTTGATTCCCTCCTTTTCTTAATTCATATTTCTTACGTGAGCATCTTGTTGCTTTCTTTGGGGATAACCCATGTTTTATTTCTGCAATTTTTCTTTTGTTTTCTTTGTTTCAAGTTGTTGTTTACTTCTGTATCAACTCCTTTGTATCTTTAATTTTTCAAATTTTTGTTCCAAGTAAAGTCTCTGGTGGAAAAATGATGCTAGATTTGGATTTCTGCGCAGGAACAAATTTTTGTTGTCCATTGATTAATTCGTATAAATTCATAGAAAAATCGAAACAACCTGGACATTTTTGTGCATGATCGTCAGCTATTTCCAAAACCTTTTCTATTTTTAAGTTTTTTTATTTAAATAATGTAAGTGCCTCGAAAAAATTCGTCTTTGCAGACTATTCTATTTTTGACAGATTCTACCTTTTTTTACTTTGCATTCTCTCTTTTACTATGTTGAGTGGATTTCTTTGCTCCACAAAACATCAGTGGTTGTAGCTAATGTTTAAAAAGTATTAATAATGCTTGTGTCCATGGAGAACATGTGATTTTTTGATTATGCACTAACCCTCTAATTAGAATTACTTTGAGTTTGGTGTGAAGGAAGTTTTCAAGGGTCAAGAGAAGAGGGTGATATAATGTGATCAATAAGAGTGAAAAGCCTAAGCTTGGGGATGCCCCCGTGGTTCATCCGAGCAAATTCCAAGAAGACTCGAGAGTCTCAGCTTGGGGATGCCCAAGGCATCCCCTTCTTGATCAGCAAATTATCAGGTCACTTCTAGTGAAACTATATTTTTATTCGGTCACATCATATGCACTTTACTTGGAGCGTCTGTTTATTTTTGTTTTGTTTTCTTTTATTTTCCTTGCTGCCAGAAACTTAGTTGGAACCCATCATTCTTGTGTGGGAGAGAGACACGCTCTGCTTTTTCATATGAATACTTGTATTCTTCATTTATCATACTCGTATTCTTCGTTTTTATTCTAGCTGTTGCAAATCCTTTTAGTTCTTTTTTTCATGCATCTCATATTCAGATCTGTTAGTTTTATTAAATTAGTAGTAATCTATTGTTTCATTGATAAAACATTTGGAGAGTTTTTGTTTATATAAAGTGATGGTGTTGGAAAGCAATAAAATATTTCATGCTTATAACGGTGCAAAAGGAAGCTTATTTAGACCGTGGCTAGACTTTATCATGTCATGTTGGATATTATTTTAATTCTATGCTTAGTAGTTATTTATGTAGCGTTACTTGTCTCAAATATCTGAGAGTGCTTAATGTTCCATTGAAAGAATCATGAGTTGTTTTTATCACATCGAAGCTTGATTTTTTTGGTATTCTCCTTCAAATGCTTTATTTGGTTGACTTGGCGCATTCTTACACCATGTTATGACTACAAACCAATAACTTCTAGCCTCTATGATCATTTATTTTTTTGACTTGTAATACCATTTATGCTTTGATAAATAATGTTTTTGTCGCTATGCATGATTATGGCCATTATTGCTCTCTTAATTTGTCGCTCCCAGTCTTTTGCTAGCCTTCACCTGTACTGAGTATGAGCTCTACTCGTGTATACAACTCCCAAAAACCAAAGTTTGCCAAATGTGTCCACCATACCTACCTATACGTGGTATTTAACTGCCACTCCAAAGTAAATTTCTCCTGTGATACCTTTGAAACCTTCAAAATTATACCTTTTTTGTGCCCCTGTTTTAGCTCATGAGGACGTAAATAGAGAATCTTTATCACACTTGTTAATTGAACTTTACACACCTGGACTTGTGGCACATTCGCTTATACAAATTGATAGAAGAGCTAGCAACGGGGTGCCCAGACCCAAACTTGATTACTATAAATTCTCTTCACTCTCTTGCTCTTGATTTATCAGTTAAAGCATAATTGTGTAAACAAAAAAGAAGAGGGATGATCTACGGACCCCAGTACAAAGGACGTGTCACATCCCAATTTTGGAATACCTGTTAACCCAGTTGTTTTGCTAATTTCTTGACTAATAAACCTTGGTTGTGTTTGTTTGTGTTTGTTTTAGTGCAACTAAACAAACTTAAAAAGGATAGCAAAGCAGTAAACTAAAAATATTCAACATATTGTTCCAATGATAAAAATATTCAACATATTGTTCCAATGACTTTGGAAATATTTTGTAAAGTAAATATTGATCAAAGAGTTTTCCAAAACTATCTTATGAGTCCCATACGTATTGAATATTATTCCAAGATCTAAATTAAGAAAGAGGAAACACTTAATAAATTTCCCTAAAAGATTATCAGAAAATGAGGCATTCTTAAATGCTTCACCAAAATATTATCAAAGTTTTTCCAACCTTGCAAGCTTAAAAACAAAGGTCTTGTAGAGCATTGACTTGCTATCTCAAGCCATATAATTATTTTGGAAAAGCATTATTAAAGAAAAGCCCAATGCCTTATTAAATTGAATTTCCAATATTTCCAGAAACAGAAAACTAAAAACAGTTACTATTGGAAACTTTCTTCAAATGATATGAAATTAATACCATTGCTTCGTTATATCAAATAAGGAACACACACAAGAGGAGACCAAAAATTGAATCCATTAAAGTCCTGAAAACATGGTTTTTCTCCACAGCAACAATTGGAATTTTGAACAAGTTTGTTCTACAAACTTTTTCCAAATGCCATGGAATAAATACCACATACTCTATATCATAAATAAGGATGAAAACCAAAAGGGCACAAGTTTTTGAATTGATTAAGTTGCCAAAAACCCCTGTTTTCTTGACAGCACCTTTTTGAAATTTGAACAAGTTTGTTCTATGAAGTAACTCAAAATGACTTGAATTTTCTACCCCATAAAGAACACATCAAACAAGGAATGTGTGCCAAAAATTATCATTTTTGGACGCTCCTAAGTAGGTTAATAAATTCAATGTCCATTTATGTAAGAATTCAAATTTGAACAACTTTGAATTATAAAGTTTCTCCAATTGAGCCAATTTTCACATATGTTGTGTATCTTAACTAATTCGAATTTTGGGCAAAGGGAATTTAAATTTTGACTTTGTTTGCTTAGTGAAAATCACATTTTTCAGAGAGCACAGGGACCTATTTGTAAAATTCCAGGGACCTAGTTGAAAGCTGAGTCACTCATCTTCAACCTCTAGCTCTCTGTAGATACAGCAGCCCTACTCCATTGCTTCGATTAGAAGGAAACTTTGAGGATAAGAGGACCCCCATGTGACCTTGTCTGCTCATTGCCCTCCCTCTCTCCCCCCCCACTCGAGCTCTCTCTTTCTCACTGTGCAAAATCCCCAATCTTCAGGGCAAAACCCTAGCCGAAACACCCTCCGTCGATTTAGGCATTGCAGAGGCTCGCCTCCGGCCACCAAGTGGCTCATCATCTTCGCCTTGTCGGGGTGTGCTCGGTGCTCACGGAATCGGGCCCGAAGCACATCGAGGTGGCCGCGCCATCCATTTCCGTGCTGCGGGTCCGGCGGACTCCGGCGACGAATCCCCGCCGCCACGGACCTCCTCCTCCTTCTGCGAGCATCCCCGCGCGTTGGTGGTGAGCAGGCGAACCCCTCCGTCATTTTTCCCTCTCCCTCTCGCTCTAGAACAACGCCGCGCCATAGTCACCGTCCATCCGCCGCACGCCGCCGTCGCCGGCCACTTTCCGGCCGCTCCCGGGAAGCGAGGCTGGCCCTATTTGGTTGCCCGTGTAGTTAGCAACGTTTTGGTGCAGTTTAATCGCGAATTAAGGCACGGTAACACTCGGATTTGGCTCGCCGGAGAACATCCCGCCGGCGATGACGTCGCGGTGACGTCGTGGCGACGTCAACGCCCTTTAACCCGCGCGTGGATGCGGTCAAACCTGCTGGTGGCCCGCGCTCGCCCGCGTGGCGGCCACCGTGTCGTCTGGCCCACAGGTCAGCGACTTGGGGCTAGATCTGCCCACGGTGCGGATAGATCTGGCCGGCCCAACAGCTAGATCTGGCCCATGTCTAGTCTTTTTCCAATTTGTTTTTCCACAGAATGTTGCATGATCACTTTTGAGCTTAAAAACCTAGTTAAAAGATGAATTTGACCCAACCAAAATTCACAGTGGTACATAAACTAAATCTAAACCACATACAATTTGTAGATCTACATTTGGATGAATAGTTTTGAAATGAAAAATGATTTGGCAACAGGTACCAGAAACACCAAAATGAGCACCCTTTTAAATCCACAACTCAGAATGAAGTGAGGCAAATTGAATTGGAAAGCCCTTGAAATGTCATAACAGGAGCAGTTAACCTTGCTTCCAAATTCCTTGTATTTTTGAAATGGCATGCAATTTGGTAAAACACCAGAGAGCACTTTGGTGATTTTTATAAAATTATTAAAAATGATTTTTGATGCAAACTCAATTGGATGGTCTTGTATATGTTTAGGGCTATCCAAACATATATGGGTTTAATTTTTAGAGCCTCGTATAAAATTTGGTGGACAGATCTTTAAATTGCTTGTTTCTGCCATTTTGGCATTTTAAGTATTTAAATTGTGTGAATATATTTTTGTGTTGCAATATTGTTTTCTAGCATGTATAAGTTGTGTGAACTTGTTTTCTAAGATGTTCTTAGCTATTTTAGCATGTTAGAATGTGTGGACTTGAGTGGAGAAGAAATAGGATTTCTGAGAGTAGCATATGTTTATCTCTAGTTTATAAATTGCATAGGATTTTTGAGTGATGAAATTTATGTGCAAGCACTTGGATTTTTGATTGAATCCAGTACCATGTTGGTACTTATATTGTGTTGTTATCACCTCTGCTAGCTTGCATTTGAGTTGGTAGAAAAGCATGAGTAGCCTTGTCATGACTATGAAAATATTGGAAAAATTCCCTCATGTGTGGAATTTTTGACATAAAAATTTGTGGTTGTGTAGCCACATATTTTTGTGTTGTATTCATAGGACCAGTAGAATTTTGATTATATTCTTATGAGTACTTGATCCCTAGAGTTTTCACTTGTGTGAAAACAATAGCATGAGTAGCATGACCTTGCTTGTTTTCAGCACCCTATTATTTTCTGCTAGTATTGTTATTGCACTAGGTGCTAGTTTAGGTTTTTGCTAATTTTTGTCAAGTATGACCAGAGGCATTGTGACCTCTTAATGCCTTGATATGCTAGTGGAACACCCACTGGTTTCATTGCATTTTTGGTGGAAACATTATTTCCCCCACACTAGATGTATTTCTTTTATATAGTTCTCTAACTAATGAGTTCCTAGTATTTTTGCTTTGGGAATTTTTGTGCTAAACAAAAATGTGTATGCTTCTGTTTGTAAGTGTTTATAATCATGTGTGGCTTGCTAGGAAAAATCCATCTTTGGAGTGTTATTTGATTCCTCTAGTAATGCCCTTTTTATTACTACTAGTATGTAGGAGTTGCCCTGCAAATTGATGCATTGTTTTGCTAAATGGGATATTTTGTTATAGCAAGTATAGATGTTTTTAACTCTTGTTTTTGTGACATGGACCCTCTGGTTGTATTTCAATTACTTGATTGAAAATACATCCATTGATTCTTCATGTTTAAGTAGTACTAGTTTCCTTAGCAGTTTTTGTGTTGAATTATTTTTCCTGCCAACTTGTGTTTGGTAGATGTTTGTGTATCCTTGCATGAGGACATGTTTTCATTCCCATTATGATAACATGGTTCCTTGTTTGCATTTTAGTACTTTACTTATTATGCTTGCTTGCATAGCAAACTTTTAGTAGAAACATGTCTATAGGATTCCTCCTTTTTTAGGCATTGTTTCTATTGTTCTCACTATGAGAAATTGTGTGTGTTGTGATGAGTCTATTACCTTGTTACACTTGTGTAGGCTCACTGATTTGTAAAAGTAACTTTTGCAAATCATGTGTCTTATTTATTCTTGAGGTGAATTTAGGCTTAGCAGATTAGCTACCTTGTTCTTTTTGTGGTTTGGTTGATAGACCCATTGCCATGATTATTGTCGTGCATGTTTTATATACTTTTAGTAGTCTCACCCTTGTGAAACTGAGTTTATTTTGGGTTTATTAATATCTTGGTATGAGAGTGGCACAACCACTGAATCCATGATATTAAGGTTGTGAGTTATGTTCCTCCAACCTTAAGTTGTCTTATTAAATGGCATTTATGTCAAGTGTTTTTGTTTGGTTGTTTGCCTCCATTAATAATTGTGTGATTGGTTATTATTAGTTTCCTTGCTGTATGTATAGTTATGTATGGTTGCTTGCCTTGATGGGTTCTGAATGTGTGTCCTTTATTCTTTTTACGACGTTAGAAAACGAAGAGGAAGGAAGTGTCGTGAAGCTCTGTTTCAAGTTCCAGTCACTCCAAAACCAGGGACATAAGGAGATACCAGGCAAGCCATCCTGATGCTTGCTGATACAATACTTATCTTTATCTATCATGCATGTTTTACCTCTGAAGTTTTACCAAAACTTGATTATCAAAACTATTTTTGATGTGGCTATTACTACTATACTAGTATATAGGTTACTGTTATGCCAGTAGTTAAACTTGGTAATACCAAGCCCATAAGCCACCATATGGTATTTATTACCATAAAAATATACTAGTCCCTAAGTGGACACCCTAAAATTGTGATTCTACAAAACAAAGGCTTTACGGAAAAACCCGGAGAAAAGGCGGATCCTTGTTCTCCGGAGGAATGTGGAAGTGGTCATTTTTGAGAAAGTGGTGTTTTCAAAAATGACACATAACCTAGTCTTCGCTGGACAACCTTTACCGTACTGCCACTTTACCCCAATATGGGTAGGGGCTTGATTAAAAACTTGTTATGGTTAGTATGTGTGCTATCTCAAGTGCTATAGGGGATTGGATCCTCCGAACCGAAATGTCGCTAGGAGTGGGGAATACGGGACATCTAAAGTGTGGGATTAATTTTCCCTCCGGATGCAGCAGTTGGGTCTCCTATTTGGGCGGTGTGGGACACGGCTTGCCAGGGAGGGAAACCCCAATTGAAGAGATAGTCATGTACTAGCTTGCACATAGTGGATAGTCAAGATCAGTTATCTGATGTTCTCATAGGTTGGGAACAGTCCATGGTTGTTTCATGGCGGATTCTGGATCTAGTGGAAATGTGTACACCTCTGCAGAGTAAAACTATTTCGAGATAGCCGCGTCCTCGGATATGGACGGTTGAATGGCCATGTAGCTAGCATTGTGTCAATGTTTTCAAAAAAGATGTTTTTGAAAGGTAAATTTTTGGAAAGGAAGTGTTGAACTTGTGAAGTTCGGAAAGGAAGGAAAACATATACCGTGGAGGTATCGTCGATGATGAAAAGCCAGATGCTGATATACAAAACAAAATGTTTTGCAAACAAAACCTTTTCTACTCTAAGCAAGAATTCTGGAAACTGATTCCAAGAAGTTTTGCAAAGAGAAAATATACTTTAACAAAGCTTTACAAAACCTCTTGTACATGTGATATCTACAAGAGAAATAAAACTATATTATTTTCTTCTGAAGTATCTTCTTCAAAGAAGATACAGATTAACCTGACTGCAACTGTGGTGTCATCATATATGAACACCATTGATAGTGAACCATATTTATAGCCTACCTATTCCACCATATAAGCATACTTGCATGTTGGTAAGTGACATGATGGGTGTCTTGCGGAGTACATTCAAATGTACTCATTATGGTTTCTCCCCTGGTATCTACTTACCAGATTTGGAGAAGGAGCCTCCGAAGGAGATCTATGAAGAGAAGTACGGAGTTGACGGCTTTGCGAACTAGGATCGTCTCCGGGTCAGCAGCCTGTAGGTTAAGGCGTGACTTGGGCTCAACTACGTTGTGTTTTTAATTGTCTTCCGCTGTGTTTGATAAGTTGCCTGCCCTATGTGGCAGTTGCGTTAAACTTGATCATGTGATCATTTTTGTAATACCTTTATGTATTCGTGTAATGGATGATATATTTCTTTGTGCCAACTTTGTATGTTGTTCACGACTGATATTTCTGGGATCGTGAATGTATGCATACGGAGGGTTTCAGACTGCCGGTCTGGGGTCCTTACAGAGTTGGTATCAGAGCCATCCTGACCTTAGGAGACCTTAGTTAGCATGGACGTCAGATAGGAAAGAAAAGTATTTTTGAGTAAAAACCTATTTACTATCTACATTATTTTTATCTAAGGGAATTTTAGTATATTTTCCCTCCTTCTGATCTTTTCAAAAGATTCTAAATGCATATCAAGGGCGTCCTCTAACATTGGTTTGAAGGGCGGGCCTTACAGAGTTGGTATCTCTCTCGGTTAAGAGTTTATTTCTTACTTGTTTGCAACTGCTCCGCTCTGTTTTTGAAACATCTCTCGTCTTTGAAGTTTTCTGTCCAGAAAATAGTTGGAGTTTCAAAAACAGATTGTTGCATAGTCTTACCTCTCTTAGATAAAAGTTTTATCAAAACTTTACTTCTATTATCTTGTTTCCATCCAAAAATTTGTATACTGGACGATGTCCCGAGAAGACCAAAATAATTGCCTAGCTCTACAGTGATGATGGTCAGAAGTAGATATAGTTCTTCAGCCACTTCTAGGATTTTGGATCAGGCTAGTTTGGAGTAATTTAGCGATGACCCCATGAGTCGTCTCCCCCGACGTAGCTCCAATGGAGCCTTGCTTGTGTGTTATGGCTTGCATATGTGTGTCCATAGGACTTTGTGCTGTTGTGTGGTGTAGAATTTGGTTCATCTAGGCCTCTATATGTTTGTGGGGTGTTCAAAATTTGCAGATTTGTGCTTGCCCCGCTCTTGTTTTTGAATCGCCTTTTGTTACGTTTTTTCAAGAAAAAATGTTTGTATAGTATTCAAAAACAAGAATTTGTTGCTTAGACTTATACTTGTTTTTCGCTTCATAATGCCACCATCGTGAACCACCACCATCTCCCCCACAATCAATGAAAGCACCGTTGGGCCTAATAATAGAGGACCATCAAGCCACACGAGCTGATAGCATTGCTACCAGTGATGCACTCCAACAGATAAAGCTCCAACAACGACAACCCTCAAAGAAGAAAAGGCGTAAATGCACCAACCACTACTGACCAAAACCTCTATGTTTGTCTGTTTGCAAAAGACTCGTTTTGCCCTATTGGTTAAACGTTGCTTTTTTTATATGTCCCCTTTTAAAAGACCAAACTAGAGAGATCCCCTTTTAAAAAGATATATACCTCCCTCCTCTGGAGAAGGGTGCAAAAGAAGTCTTCACATGCCATGATGCGCAACCCCCACAAAAGCCAATCCAAAGAGCACAATTCAATATTCGACGTACGATGACGCTAGTCGTATCTTGTCGGACAAACATAATTAAATAGGAAACTAACAAGACTAACATGTTCTGCCTAATCTTAGGTTGACACCTAACCAAAGCATGCGAACTACTGACAACTCTTTCTAAACCAAGAAATTAAGTGACTTAAGACACTTTTTAATCTAGTTGGTAAAAAGGAGAAGTCACGAGAAAATAAGATGATGACCTATTCGTTTACTAGTCAATAAGATATCAGGTGTATCTACTTTGTAAACCAAATCTTAGTAGACGTTGTAGGTACTATGAGATTCGAGGTTTAGAAATAAAGTGAACGATGGAATGTTTATGATAGATCTAGGAAACAACAGTTTTCCTGTTTTTGTTTCTTTGTGTGCTCTTGATTGAAATGAATTTGTGTTTTATTCAATCTTGCTTCCTAACGTATATGGAGTTGTTAGGACTTGTTTTTATGATTGTTTTATTACAATAAAATCTACCCTAGAAAGTGTGTGCATGATTGGAAACTCGAACAGAATGAAATAGCATTTGTTACCTTCTAGTTTATTATTTGGAAATATTGTGAGAACTAGATCTGTGTATATTTTCGTAGTAGATTTTGTGCTATGTTTTCTTGGGTCCAGTACCATTTAGGTACTGTTATTTTGATGCTTGTACCTATTTTAGCTTGCATGTCTCTTAATAGTAAAGCATGTGTAAGCATTGCTATCAATATGCACTAGTATTGCCTCACTAAATTAAATAGCCTTATATTTTTATCTTGTGTGCAAAGTTTTTCATGAGTAACCAGAGGCTTAGTACCTATTTTGCCTTGGTATTAGTAGTCCATAGCCCACTGGTCCCATTTCATTTTGGCTTGAGGATGAAAATCCCCAACCATACACATGTGTGAAAATAGCATGTTTCACTATGTGATTGATTTCTATTTTCCACCATGGAAAATATAATTTTTTCTTTTCACTTATGCAAGTGATAAGTTTATCTATTATTAGTAAAGACTAATATGTTTAGGTGTGATCCTTTTTTTAGCATAATATTCCTTAGGGGTATCATGTAAAGAAATGTTTCACTATCGTGTGCTAAAATTAAATTGTTCGCAAATAAAATAAATTCCTCTTGATTGGTAGATTGTTTGTGAATGATTTTAAATTGAGTGTATGGATTTTTGAAAAGGTTTAAATAACTTTTCATTAATTGCATAGCTACTGGTTGTGTGAGTTATACCTTGCTTGTTTGCTAGTAATTGTTTAAGAAAAACATAAATTGCTAGAATTAATTTATGCATGTTTAATAGTTGTATCATGGGATTGTTTTGATGTTTGTGCTTACTAACATGAGTAAGTTTTGTGTACTGCTGTTAGGTACATTTATATTCATGACTTGCGTGTTTAAGTTTAAACATCATGATAGCATGGTTTGTTTCTCTAGAGTGAAACTAGTTCCACCACTAGAAAATGGTGATTTTTGCTCTAGTATTACCTCTTTTTATTTTATGAGTATATGTGTTGATATAGCATGTTTAGGAAGTTATTACTTCTTTTATCATGCCATGAATTATTTAGTTTCATGTTCTATGGTTATAGGATATGATTATCTCTTATAGCATGCTGGTGTAGATTTTTTTTCATACTAGTGTGTTATTTGTGCAGATTTTTTTTATGCCTGTGTAATAGGAGTTTTTATCTTGTGTGAAGATGGTGTTTTAGAGTATCTTTATGATTAGATTCATTTGTTTTTAGCTACTGGTTGTTTGCTAATTTTTCATGATTGATGGATTCCAAAACCTCTAATAAACAATAACCTAGTGAATAAATGGCCTATTCATCTGTGGTGTTGTTTGCTTGCTTATTGGAGTTTGTTTAAAAGTTTCACCTTAGCATGAGTTAATACTTGTGTTATAATTGTGCTTAATAGTATCTTATGAAACTAAAACATCCAACTAAAATCATGAACCTATTAAGTGATAGCTGCTTGTGGTGAGTAATAACCACTGCCATGGGTAATGTTCTGTCTGTTTATTTTACCTTAGCAACCTAACCTTTGCACCCACAAGCTATATTTTTTAGCTTCTTATATACCTTATTATGGGAGTGGTACACCACCCCATATGTGTTATGTAATATGTGGGATATAGCTAGGAACTCATGTAATAATTAACGATACGTTTCCAGGTAGTTCTGCACCAACCTTAATTTTGTTTGTTTCTAAATCGTCCAAACCCCAAGGTGAGGAGACCTTGGTCAGGTCTCGTCAAAACTAGGAAACAAAAGTTTTGGACCTAAAATAGTACTGGTGTACTTTTTAAAATGATTTTGCTAAATTAGGGGAGTATCCCTCCTCCCAAGAAAAGTCAAAGGGGGGAAGCACCTGCACTCCAACACTAACATTGTGTTTGTTGGCCCTCCCTTAGTCCTCGCTTGCGAATCTCGGGGACGAGATTCTTTTTAAGGGGGGAAGACCTGTCACATCCCAATTTTGGAATACCTGTTAACACAGTTGTTTTGCTAATTGCTTGATTAATAAACCTTGGTTGTGTTTGTTTGTGTTTGTTTAAGTGCAACTAAACAAACTTAAAAAGGATAGCAAAGCAGTAAACCAAAAATATTCAACATATTGTTCCAATGATAAAAATATTCAACATATTGTTCCAATGACTTTGGCAATATTTTGTAAAGTAAATATTGATCAAAGAGTTTTCCAAAACTATCTTATGAGTCCCATACATGTTGAATATTATTCCAAGATCTAAATTAAGAAAGAGGAAACACTTAATAAATTTCCCTAAAAGATTATCAGAAAATGAGGCATTCTTAAATGCTTCACCAAAATATTATCAAATGTTTTTCCAACCTTGCAAGCTTAAAAAAAAAGGTATTGGAGAGCATTGACTTGCTATCTCAAGCCATATAATTATTTTGGCAAAGCATTATTAAAGAAAAGCCCAATGCCTTATTAAATTGAATTTCCAATATTTCCAGAAACAGAAAACTAAAACAAGTTACTATTGGAAACTTTCTTCAAATGATATGAAATTAATACCATTGCTTCCTTATATCAAATAAGGAACACACACAAGAGGAGACCAAAAATTGAATCCATTAAAGTCCTGAAAACATGGTTTTTCTCCACAGCAACAATTGGAATTTTGAACAAGTTTGTTCTACAAACTTTTTCCAAATGCCATGGAATAAATACCACATACTCTATATCATAAATAAGGATGAAAACCAAAAGGGCACAAGTTTTTGAATTGATTAAGTTGCCAAAAACCCCTGTTTTCTTGACAGCACCTTTTTGAAATTTGAACAAGTTTGTTCTATGAAGTAACTCAAAATGACTTGAATTTTCTACCACATAAGGAACACATCAAATAAGGAATGTGTGCCAAAAATTATCATTTTTGGAAGCTCCTAAGTAGGTTAATAAATTCAATGTCCATTTATGTAAGAATTCAAATTTGAACAACTTTGAATTATAAAGTTTCTCCAATTGAGCCAATTTTCACATATGTTGTGTATATTAACTAATTAGAATTTTGGGAAAAGGGAATTTAAATTTTGACTTTGTTTTCTTAGTGAAAATCACATTTTTCAGAGAGCACAGGGACCTATTTGTAAAATTCCAGGGACCTAGTTGAAAGCTGAGTCACTCATCTTGAACCTCTAGCTCTCTGTAGATACAGCATCCCTACTCCATTGCTTCGATTAGAAGGAAACTTTGAGGATAAGAGGACCCCCATGTGACCTTGTCTGCTCATTGCCCTCCCTCTCTCTCCCCCCACTCGAGCTCTCTCTTTCTAACTGTGCAAAATCCCCAATCGGAAACCCTAGCCGAAACACCCACCGTCGATTAGGCCATTGCAGAGCTCGCCCCCGGCCACCAAGTGGCTCATCGTCTTCGCCTTGTCGTGGGTGTGCTCGGTGCACAAGGAATCGGGCCGAAGCACATCGAGGTGGCCACGCCATCCATTTCCGTGCTGCGGGTCCGGCGGACTCCGGCGACGAATCCCCGCCGCCACGGACCTCCTCCTCCTTCTGCGAGCATCCCCGCGCGTTGGTGGTGAGCAGGCGAACCCCTCCGTCGTTTTCCCCTCTCCCTCTCGCTCTAGAACAACGTCGCGCCATAGTCACCGTCCATCCGCCGCACGCCGCCGTCGCCGGCCACTTTCCGGCCGCTCCCGGGAAGCGAGGCTGGCCCTATTTGGTTGCCCGTGTAGTTAGCAACGTTTTGGTGCAGTTTAATCGCGAATTAAGGCACGGTAACGCTCGGATTTGGCTCGCCGGAGAACATCCCGCCGGCGATGACGTTGCGGTGACGTCGTGGCGACGTCAGCGCCCTTTAACCCGCGCGTGGATGCGGTCAAACCTGCTGGTGGCCCGCGCTCGCCCGCGTGGCGGCCACCGTGTCGTCTGGCCCACGGGTCAGCGACTTGGGGCTAGATCTTCCCACGGTGCGGATAGATCTGGCCGGCCCAACAACTAGATCTGGCCCATGTCTAGTCTTTTTCCAATTTATTTTTCCATAGAATGTTGCATGATCACTTTTGAGCTTAAAAACCTAGTTAAAAGATGAATTTGACCCAACCAAAATTCACAGTGGTACATAAACTAAATCTAAACCACATACAATTTGTATATCTACATTTGGATGAATA
Organism: Alopecurus myosuroides; assembly: GCA_028641055.1. Taxonomy (NCBI): domain Eukaryota; kingdom Viridiplantae; phylum Streptophyta; class Magnoliopsida; order Poales; family Poaceae; genus Alopecurus; species Alopecurus myosuroides. The sequence goes on from CM054057.1 coordinate 499,589,361, forward strand.
GTTTTGAAATGAAAAATGATTTGGCAACAGGTACCAGAAACACCAAAATGAGCACCATTTTAAATCCACAACTCAGAATGAAGTGAGGCAAATTGCATTGGAAAGCCCTTGAAATTCCTAACAGGATCAGTTAACCTTGCTTCCAAATTCCTTGTATTTTTGAAATGGCATGCAATTTGGTAAAACACCAGAGAGCACTTTGGTGATTTTTATAAAATTATTAAAAATGATTTTTGATGCAAACTCAATTGGATGGTCTTGTATATGTTTAGGGCTATCCAAACATAGATGGGTTTAATTTTTAGAGCCTCATATAAAATTTGGTGGACAGATCTTTAAATTGCTTGTTTCTGCCATTTTGGCATTTTAAGTATTTAAATTGTGTGAATATATTTTTGTGTTGCAATATTGTTTTATAGCATGTATAAGTTGTGTGAAATTGTTTTCTAAGATTTTCTTAGCTATTTTAACATGTTAGAATGTGTGGACTTGAGTGGAGAAGAAATAGGATTTCTGAGAGTAGCATATGTTTATCTCTAGTTTATAAATTGCATAGGATTTTTGAGTGATGAAATTTATGTGCAAGCACTTGGATTTTTGATTGAATCCAGTACCATGTTGGTACTTATATTGTGTTGTTATCACCTCTGCTAGCTTGCATTTGAGTTGGTAGAAAAGCATGAGTAGCCTTGTCATGACTATGAAAATATTGGAAAAATTCCCTCATGTGTGGAATTTTTGACATAAAAATTTGTGGTTGTGTAGCCACATATTTTTGTGTTGTATTCATAGGACCAGTAGCATTTTGATTATATTCTTATGAGTACTTGATCCCTAGAGTTTTCACTTGTGTGAAAACAATAGCATGAGTAGCATGACCTTGCTTGTTTTCAGCACCCTATTATTTTCTGCTAGTATTGTTATTGCACTAGGTGCTAGTTTAGGTTTTTGCTAATTTTTGTCAAGTATGACCAGAGGCATTGTGACCTCTTAATGCCTTGATATGCTAGTGTAACACCCACTGGTTTCATTGCATTTTTGGTGGAAACATTATTTCCCCCACACTAGATGTATTTCCTTTATATAGTTCTCTAACTAATGAGTGCCTAGTATTTTTGCTTTGGGAATTTTTGTGCTAAACAAAAATGTGTATGATTCTGTTTGTAAGTGGTTATAATCATGTGTGGCTTTCTAGGAAAAATCCATCTTTGGAGTGTTATTTGATTCCTCTAGTAATGCCCTTTTTATTACTACTAGTATGTAGGAGTTGCCTGCAAATTGATGCATTGTTTTGCTAAATGGGATATTTTGTTATAGCAAGTATAGATGTTTTTCACTCTTGTTTTTGTGACATGGAACCTCTGGTTGTATTTCAATTACTTGATTGAAAATACATCCATTGATTCTTCATGTTTAAGTAGTACTAGTTTCCTTAGCAGTTTTTGTGTTGAATTATTTTTCCTGCCAACTTGTGTTTGGTAGATGTTTGTGTATCCTTGCATGAGGACATGTTTTCATTCCCATTATGATAACATGGTTCCTTGTTTGCATTTTAGTACTTTACTTATTATGCTTGCTTGCATAGCAAACTTTTAGTAGAAACATGTCTATAGGATTCCTCCTTTTTTAGGCATTGTTTCTATTGTTCTCACTATGTGAAATTGTGTGTTGTGATGAGTCTATTACCTTGTTACACTTGTGTAGGCTCACTGATTTGTAAAAGTAACTTTTGCAAATAATGTGTCTTATTTATTCTTGAGGTGAATTTAGGCTTAGCAGATTAGCTACATTGTTCTTTTTGTGGTTTGGTTGATAGACCCATTGCCATGATTATTGTTGTGCATGTTTTATATACTTTTAGTAGTCTCACCCTTGTGAAACTGAGTTTATTTTGGGTTTATTAATATCTTGGTATGAGAGTGGCACAACCACTGAATCCATGATATTAAGGTTGTGAGTTATGTTCCTCCAACCTTAAGTTGTCTTATTAAATGGCATTTATGTCAAGTGTTTTTGTTTGGTTGTTTGCCTCCATTAATAATTGTGTGATTGGTTATTATTAGTTTCCTTGCTGTATGTATAGTTATGTATGGTTGCTTGCCTTGATTGGTTCTGAATGTGTGTCCTTTATTCTTTTTACGACGTTAGAAAACGAAGAGGAAGGAAGTGTCGTGAAGCTCTGTTTCAAGTTCCAGTCACTCCAAAACCAGGGACACAAGGAGATACCAGGCAAGCCATCCTGATGCTTGCTGATACAATACTTATCTTTATCTATCATGCATGTTTTACCTCTGAAGTTTTACCAGAACTTGATTATCAAAACTATTTTTGATGTGGCTATTACTACTATACTAGTATATAGGTTACTGTTATGCCAGTAGTTAAACTTGGTAATACCAAGCCCATAAGCCACCATATGGTATTTATTACCATAAAAATATACTAGTCCCTAAGTGGACACCCTAAAATTGTGATTCTACAAAACAAAGGCTTTACGGAAAAACCCGGAGAAAAGGAGGATCCTTGTTCTCCGGAGGAATGTGGAAGTGGTCATTTTTGAGAAAGTGGTGTTTTCAAAAATGACACATAACCTAGTCTTCGCTGGACAACCTTTACCGTACTGCCACTTTACCCCAATATGGGTAGGGGCTTGATTAAAAACTTGTTATGGTTAGTATGTGTGCTATCTCAAGTGCTATAGGGGATTGGATCCTCCGAACCGAAATGTCGCTAGGAGTGGGGAATACGGGACATCTAAAGTGTGGGATTAATTTTCCCTCCGGATGCAGCAGTTGGGTCTCCTGTTTGGGCGGTGTGGGACACGGCTTGCCAGGGAGGGAAACCCCAATTGAAGAGATAGTCATGTACTAGCTTGCACATAGTGGATAGTCAAGATCAGTTATCTGATGTTCTCATAGGTTGGGAACAGTCCATGGTTGTTTCATGGCGGATTCTGGATCTAGTGGAAATGTGTACACCTCTGCAGAGTAAAACTATTTCGAGATAGCCGCGTCCTCGGATATGGACGGTTGAATGGCCATGTAGCTAGCATTGTGTCAATGTTTTCAAAAAAGATGTTTTTGAAAGGGAAATTTTTGGAAAGGAAGTGTTGAACTTGTGAAGTTCAGAAAGGAAGGAAAACATATACCGTGGAGGTATCGTCGATGATGAAAAGCCAGATGCTGATATACAAAACAAAATGTTTTGCAAACAAAAACTTTTCTACTCTAAGCAAGAATTCTGGAAACTGATTCCAAGAAGTTTTGCAAAGAGAAAATATACTTTAACAAAGCTTTACAAAACCTCTTGTACATGTGATATCTACAAGAGAAATAAAACTATATTATTTTCTTCTGAAGTATCTTCTTCAACGAAGATACAGATTAACCTGACTGCAACTGTGGTGTCATCATATATGAACACCATTGATAGTGAACCATATTTATAGCCTACCTATTCCACCATATGAGCATACTTGCATGTTGGTAAGTGACATGATGGGTGTCTTGCGGAGTACATTCAAATGTACTCATTATGGTTTCGCCCCTGGTATCTACTTACCAGATTTGGAGAAGGAGCCTCCGAAGGAGATCTATGAAGAGAAGTACGGAGTTGACGGCTTTGCGAACTAGGATCGTCTCCGGGTCAGCAGCCTGTAGGTTAAGGCGTGACTTGGGCTCAACTACGTTGTGTTTTTAATTGTCTTCCGCTGTGTTTGATAAGTTGCCTGCCCTATGTGGCAGTTGCGTTAAACTTGATCATGTGATCATTTTTGTAATACCTTTATGTATTCGTGTAATGGATGATGTATTTCTGTGTGCCAACTTTGTATGTTGTTCACGACTGATCTTTCTGGGATCGTGAATGTATGCATACGGAGGGTTTCAGACTGCCGGTCTGGGGTCCTTACAGGACGTCCTTAAATGGGAGCCGCTCTTGCAAAGTCTAGTTGGCTTGTGACGTACTGTATTGTCTGTTTACCATTCGTTGACATAAACATACACCTCTCCAAAAAACTATTTTCAATACCTCTATTTTAATAAAATAAATGCTCTAGCACATGAGTTAATCCCTGCTTCCCTCTATGAAGGGACTTTGATTTACTTTTATGTTGAGTCTTCATCTTCTAACTTTATGCACAATTAAGATAGCATAGTTTTCATTCTAAGTATAATGTGCATCAGTCCCAAATATTATTATTGATTGATTCATGATATGTTATTGCTTGTTCTCAAATTATTTGTTTCTAGTCACCACTTGAACTTTGAAGGTGTCCTGGCATTTATGTTTTGCTCTCACTTTTAAGGACAAGCGGAATACCACTTTGCTATGTTTTCTTTATGCTCGAAACAAACTTATAACTCTCAGGTGCATTATTATTCATGATGTTTTATTTGTGTTACTTTTCATGTTGCAACATGATTGCTAAGTTTTATTATTAGAATTATATCTATCATGTCCGTGTTTAGAGTGCTATGATCTCAGCTTACAAATGCTTTTACAAATATGATGATCAAGATTATGTTGGTAGCATGTCACCTCATAAATTATTTTGTTTTTATTGTTTTACCTACTCGAGGAAAAGTAGAACTAAGCTTGGGGATGCTTGATACGTCTCAAACGTATCTATAATTTATGATGTTCCATGTTTTTTCCATGCGATTTTCTACATGTTTTCTATACACTTTACATCATTTTTATGGATTTACTAAGACTAACCTATTAACAAGATGCAGCAGAGCCAGCTCCAGTTTTCTGCTGTTTTTGGTTTCACAAAAGTTGTTCTGGAAATATTCTCGCAATCGTACGAAACAAAAGCCCAAGGTCTTATAATTCTGTCACGTACACGGAGTGCGGAGGAAACCCAGGGGGCCCTGGAGCCACCAGGTGGTGTGGCCCCCCTGGCCACCCACGGACATCGCCCTTTCGCCTATTTAAGCTCCTCCTTGGGTTAACCCCAAATAACCGAGCCTCCATCCACAAAAAATTCCGTAGCCACCATCATCGTCAACACTAGTTCGGGAGGGTTCTGAAAAAGCTCACCCCGGCACCCTGTCGGGAGGGGAAATCATCACCGGAGGGCACTACATCACCATGCCTGCCTCCGGAGTGATGCATGAGTAGTTCATCCTTGGACTACGGGTCCATAGCAGTAGCTAGATGGTTGTCTTCTCCTCTTTATGCCACCATGTTTAGATCTTGTGAGCTGCCTAACATCATCAAGATCATCTATCTGTAATGCTACATGTTGTGTGTTGTTGGGATTTGATGAATATTGAATGTTATGTCAAGTTGATTATCAGTCTATCATGTTTATGTTATTTATGATGTTGCATGATCTCTGTTACTAGTAGATGCTCTGGCCAAGTTGATGCTTGTAACTCCAAGAGGGAGTATTTATGCTCGATAGTGGGTTCATGCCTCTTTTTCATCTGTGGTCGAGTGTCAGAAATGTGACGGATGGGGGATGTGTTGTTGCCATTAGGGAGAAAACAACAATGTTTCATTGTTTACATTACGCACTTTACTTAAAGAAATAATCTGTTGGTTGCAAGTTAATACCCAAAGTCTGATTGGATTATGTTTTGAGGGTGGATTATTGGTCATAGATGCAGTTGGATAATGGTCTATGAATTATGTTGTAATGCATGCATGAATCTCATAGTAATCATCATGTCTTGCATATGCACTACGTTGTAGCCTTTATTTATGTCAATTGCCCAGTTGTAATTTGTTTACCCAGCATGTTATCTATCTGTTTTGGAGAGACACCACTAGTGAACTATGGACCCCGGTCTCTTTTACACTGATAATACCACCACTGCAATCACTATTTTCTTTTCATTCACTGCAAACAAGTATTGTTTTCCACATTATACATCTAATCCTTTGTGTTAGCAAAACCGGTGGGATTGACAACCTGACTGTTTCGTTGGGGCAAAGTATATTGGTTATGTTGTGTGCAGATTCCATGTTGCTACTTAGCCTGGTAGTGCGCCCTGCCAACATCAGCTGTCAACAACCTTCAGAAGTGATTTCTTTCTCCTACTAGTCGATTCAACCTTGGTTTCTTTCTGAGGGAAAAACTTCCTGTTGTACTCTTCATACCTTCCTCTTTTGGGTCCCAACGAACGTGTGTCTTCACGTCATCACATGCACGAGTAGATCTCATACTCACTACAGGTGAAGGCTAGCAAGAGACAGGGAGTGACCAACTAAGAGAGCAATAACGGACATAATCATGCATAGCGAAAAAACATTATTGGTCAAAGCATAAAGTGATATTACAAGTCAAAAAATAAATGATCATGGAAGCTATAGGTGAATGGTTTGTAGTCATAACATTGTGAGCATGCGCCAAGTCAACCCAAATAAAGCATCAAAGGAGAACACCACGATACTATGCTTTGATATGATAAAAACAACACATGATTTCTTTCAATGGAACATTAAGCACTCTCAGGTATTTGAGACAAGTCATGCTACATCATAAAAATAATAATCATATGATTAAAATAACATCTAACATGACATGCTAAAGTCTAAAGCACAATCTAGGCGAGCTTCCTATTGCACCGCTAAGCATGAAATATTTTACTCTTCTCCAACACCAATAAATTTTTTTGAAACAAATCTCATAGATAATAATCATCAAATACCAGAGATCTAATCATATATAACTTAATCAAGCCAACAAGCTCTAAACAAAATACGAGTGGAAAACAAGAGCTAAACGCAGTTAGGAAAAAGTGAACACTCACAGAACAATAACAGTGAAAACTAGAGTGTTCTAAGCAATGAAAATGGAGCGTGTCTCTCTCCAAACAAAATATGATAGGATCCAACCATATGCTACAGAAAAGAAAACAAAAAAAACTGAAAGCAAAAATAATTTACGCTCCAATAATAACATATAATATATGAAGCAATAAAAATATAGTGTCTTGAAAGAGGACCTGATATATTTGTTGATGAAGAGGTGATGCCTTGGGAATCCCCAAGCTTTGAAACTTTTACTTCTTGGATATATATTGGGGTGACATGGGCATCCCCAATATTGAGCTTCTGTCCATTCTTCATCTTCTCGTATCATTCTTCTCTCCCTACACTTGAAAACTCACTTCATACAAAACTTCACCAATCTTCATTAGCAATGTTAGTGTAATCAAAATAATAAATCCCATTTGGTTCAGTTTCAACACATGTCTAACACCCATTAAAACATTAGCTAATTTCACAACTTATTTTAAAGCTCTACCCCTCAAAAAAACACCAAAATAAAAAGATTAAGAGGAAAATGCAAATACTGGCAGAAATCTGCCAAAACAGAACATCAGGTATAGATCGATTTTTTTTCGAAAATCTTATGTTGCTAAAATCAAAAAGTGAAAAACTAATGAAAGTTATATAATAACCTGGGGCATGTGCACAAAACATTTCGAATCAATTCGAAGTTCTGGCTGGGAGAATTAATTTTTTTGGTGGCAGCACAGAATCTGTTTTGGGACAACAAATTCCCCAAATCTTACTTCCTCCCTATTAGAGGCTACTCTTAGCACAAAAACGAAATAAAAAGTATAAGGAGAGGTTGCTACATAAATAACAACTTCCAAGACTCAAAGAAACAAAAATAGACTGAAAGCAAAAACATAATGGGTTGTCTCCCAAAAGCGTTTTTCTTTAAAGCCTTTTAGGTAGGCATGATAATTTCTGAAGATGCTCACATAAAATCAAGAATTGAAGAACAATAAGAGAGCATCAAGAAGAAAATACGAAACACTTTTAAATCTAACCCACTACCTATGAAAACGGATCTTATAAATAAGCGAGTCATGAAATCACAAAGCAACAAGCATAGGAAAGCAAAACAAGTGCAACTTCAAAATTTTCAACATAAAGGGGGTAAGCTTAATATTGTTGAGATGCATAAAACTATGTTCCCTCTCTCATAATAACTTTCAGTATGATCATGGATAAAATTAACAATATAATTATCACATAAAATATTCTTATCATGATCCACATGCATAAAAGAATTAATACTCTCCACATAAGCATAGTCATTCTCATTAATAGTAGTGAGAGCAAATTCAACAAAATAGTTATCATTATTATTCTCATCATTGTAATCATCAAATATAGGAGGCTTATTGTAATCATAATTAATTTTCTCCTCAATAGTAGGTGGAATGAAAACATCATATTCATCATTGTAATCATCATATATTGGAGGCATAGTATCATCAAAGTAAATTTGTTCATCCGTGCCTGGGGGACTAAACGGATCATTTTCATAAAAATTAGCTTCCCCAAGCATAGATTTTTCCATAGCATTAGCAATAATGGTGTTCAAAGAACTCATACTAATAACATTGCTACTAGCATGCAAATAAAGTTCCATATGTTTTTTAATTTTCTCTTCAAACAGTTCATGTCCTAACTCGAGCTAAATATTATAAAGCTCTCTCATATTTTTGTTGTTTTCCATTAAGCCTAACTAGTGAAAAAAAACAAGAAACAAAAAGATATAATTACAGAATCTAAAGGAAATACCTTCAAGCACTCACAAACCAGCAACAATACTATAAAATAGCTTAGGAGCTAGAGGATGTGAGTACCTTTAACCTTACCTCCCCGCGCCAGAAAAGCGCTTGATGTGTACGCACGCTTCTATTCTTGTAGACAGTGTTGGGCCTCCAAGTGCAGAAGCTTGTAGAACAGCAACAAGTTCCCCTTAAGTGGATCACCCAAGGTTTATCGAACTCAGGGAGGTAGAGGTAAAGGATATCCCTCTCAATCAACCCTGCAATTAAGATACAAGAAGTCTCTTGTGTCCCCAATACACCTAATCCAATTGTCAGTTGTATAGGTGCACTAGTTCGGCAAGGAGATAGTGAAATACAAGTAATATGGATGATTATAAGTGGTAATTGCAATATGAAATAAAAATGGCAGCAAGCAAACATGTAGCATAACTGGTTGTAAACAGTGTTTCCATGCTTAGAAACAAGGCCTAGGGATCATACTTTCACTAGTGGACACTCTCAACAATGATATCATAATTGAATACATAAATATCCTCTCTTCACTATGCTACTCTGAACCACTCTCCGGTTGGATAACAAACGCCAATTCACCGTGTAGGGCTGCTTCATACTTTCACTACTGGACACTCTCAACAATGATATCATAATTGAATACATAAATATCCTATCTTCACTATGCTACCTTGAACCACTCTCCGGTTGGATAAAGAATACCAATTCATCGTGTGGGGCTACAAAAGCACCCCTTAAAGTCGCATTCCACATCTAGGGACACCCCACTCTGTCACTTTGAGCATCCAAAGATAGTACTAACAAACACCACAATTTCATAGAGACATCCAACACATAATAACTCATGATAAGTATTCCTATAATATTTAGCCTAAGAACCACACATGGTGCGCACACTGTCACCTTCACACCGTGGGACAAAGGTGTCTCCGGAGGTCACATTAATAAAACCAGTTGAGTAACATAATAGATGAAGAGTAACATCTACTTATTCAAATAGATTACAAAGATCATGATCACATAAAGATCACACCATGGGAGAGAGAGATAAACCACATAGCTACCGGTAGAGCCCTCAGCCTCAGGGGAGAACTAATCCCTTCTCATCATGGGAGTCAGCAACGGCGATGAAGATGGCGGTGGAGTCGATGGAGATGGCTCCAGGGGCAATTCCCCGTCCTGGAAGGGTGCCGGAACAGATATTTCTATCCCTCGAAACTTGTCTTCGGTGGCGGCGGAGCTACGGAACTTTTCGTGGATGTGGGCTGATTTCTTTAGTGTTTTTGCGTTCGGGGGGAATTTATGGGCGAAAGGGCGATGTCGGTGGGCGCCCGAGGGGCTCACACCATGTGGTGGTGCGGCTAGAGGTGGGCCTGCACCATGGCATGGTGTGGCCACCTCGGTGCCCTCCTCCGTCTCTGCTTTGGACTCCGTTGACATGTCGGGGGAAATAGGATGTTGGGTCCTTTTTCCGAGAATATTTCCTTAAGTAATTATCTGTAATAGAAAAACAGCGGAAAAACAGGAACTGGCACTGTGTCATCTTGTTAATAGGTTAGTCCCAGAAAATGCATAAAAACGCTACGGCGTGTAAAGAAAATATGTAGCAATTGGAAGAAAACAAGCATGGAGAATAAAAAATTATAGATAGCTTTGCAACGTATCAGTCCCATGCGCGAGCGGCCTCATGGGCGGTCCCGAATGTGCCGAGGCTGATGCGGTTCTTGCCGTTGCGAATCAACACGTAGAACGTCCTATAGGGCGCTCGCGGATGCCTCGCCAGTTGCTGCTATTCCGGCACGGTGGCATGGCGGCGCTGAAGCGGTGGAGCGCGATGGAGAAGAGGGAAGACGAGGGGATGAGAAGGCGAAGGCGCGGCGCGGGAGTGAAGAGTCGGGTTGTTGCGCGCGTCACGAGCGCTGGTTTTATACAGCGTGCGCCTCGCGACGCGCCAATCTTCCCGCGCGCGCGCTCATTTTTCCTGCACGCTGTGTTTTCGCGCGGCTGCCACTACCAAATTCCTCGCGATCAGGGACGTTTTGAGTGGAACGTTTTGATAACGTCGTGTCGTTTCCGTCGCGGATGGCTGAAAATTGGAATTTTCTCTCGACTTTGCGGTCGATCTCGACATTTTTTATATTTTCCGTCGCGGATTTTTGTTCCCGGCCCAATAGGCCCAGTTGGAGGCGAGTTTCGTTCCACGAGAACATCGCAGATTAGTCGAATGTATCCCTTTTCATTTCTGTCATTTATTTGTCCATATTGTGAAATCAAATTATCTGTTTGGTATATGTTTTTGCATCGGCATTAGTCTAATGTAACCCTTTTAATTTCTGTCACTTAGATCCATCAAAACTTTTGTCATCTATTTCTCCATATTGTGAACTCAAATTATCTATCTTAAGAAAATAAACATAGACTACATATTAATAGAAACCACCCAATACAACCAACGAGATTGCGATCTAAACAGAACATCAGAAGCACGGGGGCAGCAGTAGGGGGATAAAAGAGCATCAGTAGAGGGCCGACAGCTCCTCCGATGGCACTGGATCCTCCGACGGGACTGGATCCTCTGATGGCACTGGATCCTCCGACGACACTGGATCCTCCGATGGCACTGGATCCTCCGTTGCCTGGGGCCTCACAGCTGCGAGGAGAGCGATCAGAGTTTTCTGCTATGCCAGGGCTAAACCGATCTTCAGTTCCCCAACCTGCGAGGTTAGTTCGAGGTTGGTGGCCATCATCTTCGACATATCATCCATCAACTTCCGATACACTACGAGGGAAGCTTCGCCCTGCTCCACCTGCTCCAACCTAGCATCGTGAGCCCTCTTGAGATTGTCTTAGGCGAGCTTCAAGGCCTTCTCAAGCTCAGCTTCTACGATGGTTACCCTCTCCGCCAGAGCGGCGAAGATGACCCTCTGCTCGGCTTCATGTGCCCTGTATATATTTGCATGATAGGAAGTTGATGTTAATATAAAAGGCAAAATGGATCTAAGAAATATGAAATCACGAGGAATTCAGAAACGGATCTAAGAAAGATGAAATCACGAGGAATTTTGAAAAGGTTCTAAGAAATACGAAATCACGAGGAATCCAGAAACGGATCAGAAGTACGTGAACGGAAATGGAACCTACATGTGGGCAGCAGACCGCTTCGCCGTTGGAGCCATGGCCGCATGGAGGAACTCTCGAGCAGGTACTACGTCAAAGGGTTTTCGCTTGAGGGGAGGCGGTGAGGCAGATAGAGGATGAACTGAAGAGTGCATCTATTTATACACCGGGAGGGGGAGTGGAACGGAGGAGCCGCGCACGACGGAGCAATAACTGGCCGCCGGAACTAAAGCGACACGTTTCACGTTCACAATATCGTGACGAAGTCACCAACTCACGCGTGGCGTGCTGCATGCCAGGGTTACGGCGGTGAGTGGAAGAGCGGTTGTTTCCAGACTTGGGCCATGATGGCACTTTCTTGGGCCTTATAGCACTCTGTAGCCCATAATTATCCTACTACAGTTGCAGCCCAAAATAAGAAGGAAGAAATGTTGAAACTTCAACGAACACATAAAACATCCAAATTTTGATTATTTTGATACGTTTTCAACATCTTCCACACTCTAAAACACTACACATCATCCTAGAATGCGTCGTCAAGTTCGTCGTCATCGGAGTCCTGCATAAGGCTCCCCCAGAATGCTTCGTCCATCTCCTCATCCAACGATGAGACGACGATGGTGGAGGGCCAGCATCCCCTCGGGATGTACGAGCTCGCATCTTCGCGTCCCTCTGAGCGTCGAGCCGCAACTGTGCCTGTACCAGATCTGGGTGATCACGGCGGAACCTCTCCATTGTGGCCTCGTCGTCCCGGCGGATGCGCAGCTGCATGAATGCGCGGCGGTTCTCCTACTCCTCTTTGCGGGTCACAATCCTCAGATCCGGGGCGAGGAACTCGGTAACTTCCCTGCTCTCGACGTCCCGGAATTTGAGCTCGGCGCGCGGGCGGACGAACCGCCACACCGCCACGTCGAACGCGTGGGCGGCGAGCTCGGGCGTGTCGAAGGTGCCCATCCACCACTGTATGCCGTTGTGTGTGATATCCATGGACCAGCGTCCGGACGGCCGCAACTGCTCACCTCGCAAGCCGGTGCTGCTTCTCACGCGCGGCGTCATCGGGTGGATCAACGACGAGAGTGAGGGGGGAGGTCAGGGGGCTGTGGCGGTGTGGAGTAATCAGCGCCGAGAGTGAGGGGGGTCGGGGGGGGGGGCTATGGCGGTGGAGTAGAAGGTAGGTTGCGTGGTCCATGCTCAATCGTATTTATGCGATAGCGACGAGGTCGAGAAGTTCAGTGATCGTTGGCTTGCCAGGCTTTTGTTGAGTTCTGAAGTGATGAGTTGCACTATCTACCAGCACGAGGGATTTGATCTAAACTCGAGGTTTTAGCAGCTATTAGCGATTTGATCTTTACTCGGGTTTTAACACGAGGGATCTACCAGCGATAATATACCTTAGAAGTTCACGAAACAAACTAAACCTTAACAAGTCCAGGAAACAAACGAAATTAAAATCCAACCAGACAAATTAAGAAGTTCATCGGCCTAGCTCAGCAGCAGCCTAGTCTCGTCAACCCCAAGGCCTATCATTTGCTCCGGTTCTATATCACCACCATCTCAATGACCGCCTCCAACCTGGGGTCATCGGTCTCCCTCACAATGATCAAAACAGGTTACCGATTATGAAAATTATTGCCTTGGACGAAAACCATCCACACCAGCTTGTCGAAGATAATGCGGCCATCGGTTTTCTTGTTGTAAGTAACGGCGGTGACATGCTCTTCTGCTCTAAGTCGTAGGCCAACCCTGCCATGATTCCCCAGGCCAGTGTGTTCCCCTATCAACTTCGGTAGTTTCTAAGCATGAAAGATAACATACCATATTAGCAGACCTTCTCATGGTTCTTGAAATTTTACTTGCAAATAGAGGAGTGCATCTTATAGATACATACCATAATATAGTGCTTTAAGCTTGTGACCGTGAAACGAGTCACAAAAGGAAGCCCAACTTAGGGTCCAAGGGGTAGAAGTCGGGCTAGGTGGTTCTTCTCGTGATTGTCGAGATTGGCTCTTTGGGCATATACGATTTTGGCATCATCATGCCTCTCATCAGCAGAATTGTTAGAATCCTCATCATGGACCTCATCATCAGAATTGCTAGAATCCTCATCATGCACCTCATCATCAGAACTTCCATCTACGCTACAAATTGAGTCATGTTCGCTTGAAAGTGAGTCATCTTCGCTTGAAATGCAAAGTAAGTCATCTTGGGAGTCGCCAATAATAACAACGTAGATAGTGGGCCTTGGTATCATGGAAAACACTAGTATGTCTCCCACGGAGATGTTCTTTTCCTCGATGAACCGATCCCATTGTGTCTCATGCAAACAGGTCTTGCTCTGTTCTTTTGACACACGAAAGGTGTACTTCCTTCCATGGGAACTAAACAACACATGCTCGCCTACTAACTTTTTGAATGCTATCCGAGCAGTGCACGGTACAACCTGTGCATCAGAAATAAAAATAAATGTGGAAATTAGATATTGTAATAAAAACACAAAACATAATAAAAGTGTATGAAGAAGAACTGTTTTCTTACCACTGACTTGAGGTGACACTCTTGTGCAGCAACACCGAACTTGGATGCAGAAGGATCTACATTTGGGAAATTATTCTTGCATACAGGGCATGGAATACCCTTTTAATCAAGCAAAAAAGAAGCAGAAATTACAAACTGTGCATATAAGCAGATTGGTTCTAAAAAGGAACAATTCTTTAATGAAGACATTTATGTAAAACTGGGGCCAAACTACGAACAACTGGTAATGCCTCATAATAAAAGCACAACCATGTTTATCCAAGAAGTAATTCTACAGTACCAAGAGAAATGCACAATGAATGTGCTTGTACATTGCACAAGATAATATGGAACCCGCATTGCAATGATATGGTGACACATTTTAATCATCGACTTAAAGGGATCATGCACAGTCAAAACAACATCTATAGCCACAGCTCTGTACTCATTGTCCTCAGGAACATAGAGACATAGCAAGCAGACACAACTTTGCTACACCAGGTGGTCCAGCAAAAGCAAATACATGGCACATCTATTTGTGTCTGATTCTTACTTTTGCTGGCCATGTGGTGGAGACAGTGAGGCATCAGCCAAATATACATGTGTCAAAGTCATCACCATCGACCAAATCAGCTCATAAATTGTGCATAGTGATAACAAGCCTCATAAACACATAGGTGATCATGCACTAAATGGTATCCCTAGAATTCATTGTAACATGTAGTCAGAATAAACACATATGGAAAAATGCAAAAAAAAAGTGTAAAACAAGCCTCATAAACACATTGCCAACACTTGCTAGAAGAACGAACACAATACCAGGAAGTAATACAAGGCGTGGTCTTGTATCACTGCCACGTATTGTATCTGATCTCCTAGCATTTATCATGGCTTGAAAACCAAGGGAAAAAGAGTGCTTATAATAGCATGTACGAATACAAATATTCAAATTGTATACACTACAGGGTACTATAGACACTCTCTTCGCCTTTACCATGGCCTAGTTTAAATCAACGACATATAACGACGACATTCAAGGCAAAGAAAAATGGAACAATGGAAACAAATGTAATACGAGCCTCATATAACATTGCCATGCAAACCAAGGGAAAAATAAGTGCTTATAATAGCATGTACGAATACAGATACTCAAATTGTATACACTACAAGGGATTATAGACACTCTCTTTCCCTTTATCGTGGCCTAGTTTAAATCATCGACATATAACAAGGAGGACATTCAAGGCAAAGAAAAGTGGAAAATGGAAACAAATGTAATACGAGCCTCATATATCATTGCCATCCAAACCAAGGGCAAAAAGAGTGCTTATAATAGCATGTACGAATACAGATACTCAAATTGTATACACTACATGGTATTATAGACACTCTCTTTCCCTTTACCATGGCCTAGTTTAAATCATCGGCATATAACAAGGAGGACATTCAAGGCAAAGAAAAGTGGAACAATGGAAACAAATGTAATACGAGCCTCATATATCATTGCCATGCAAATCTATACTTCTTATAAAGCAAAACCCCACTAACATGCATTTATTATTTTTCTACCTCAACATGCAAGCTATCCACATCATCCAGTATCTTAACCAATCAATTGTCCATGTCATCTCCACTCATATTTATTAATCATTGCATGCACTATTTCTTAAATCATTCAATTATTCATATTAACAATTTAAAATATATCTATGATCAATTGAATTTTTCATATTCACTTAGAAAACATAATTTATTACATCTCTCATAACTTTTTTTATACTATACTGTAGTTTCTAAAGCGATCCCCGTGTCGCACCCGGACTTCTAGAGGATACTCACAGTCCGCTAAACAGTAGAACAAATGGCTTACGGGGCATACCGGCACCCGCATCTCAATATGAGCAGGCCAACACGTGAACGTGTGACAACCATTCTCTACTATCCATCGTCTGCGTAAACCATCCCATAGAAATCCGACTACTTCCGTTGACGTACTTCATAACATTCACACATGGTACGTCAACGGCATTTGAACAAGTGATATCACAACATATCTCTAAGACACAAAGAAGTAGAAATAAGTTGCAAATGGCTCTCACTAGAGCAGAGATAGCAAATACAATCATCCAGAGGACACATGTCCCAACAATTCATCATTACAACACAACGGAAGCATCCAAATTGTCTGAGTACAGAAAAGATCCAAATAGGCCTAAGAGGCCGGAAACGAAAAGACGGAGCC
This sequence comes from Alopecurus myosuroides, assembly GCA_028641055.1. Taxonomy (NCBI): domain Eukaryota; kingdom Viridiplantae; phylum Streptophyta; class Magnoliopsida; order Poales; family Poaceae; genus Alopecurus; species Alopecurus myosuroides. The sequence continues at coordinate 499,605,792 of CM054057.1, forward strand.
CATCCACGATGTCTCGGATCCTGCCCGGGTCCGCTATCTACTCGTCAGCAGCCTCGTCATACTCCACGTAGTAGCCACCATGGGGATCCTCGGAAACGTAGTCTGCGGAAACCACAGCCCCAAAGGGGTCAGTACAGAAAAGTACTGGCAAGCAAGACTGACAAAGATACCAAAGCGTACCCGGCAACACCAAGTACAGATGCTTTGGGTTCAACGGAAGAATAGGTGATATAACAGTGCGGCAGCGGGCTGCAGTAACCAACTACAGAGACTCGCTACAACATCCGGCTAAAAGAAAGGGATAAGATAGCGTATCGGAACCAACTACCACTAACCTCAAACAAACCCATCCTGGATCTCGCCCCTTATCCAAAGAAGCAATCCGAGGATAACTCACACAGTTGGATTAATGATGGTTCAAGTTATTTTGTCAATAAGACTATTACTAGTCAAGTTATCATTAGTTAGGTGTAAGTTGTCTAATCCTTGTTAGCCAGCCCTATCACCAAGTCATCCATAACCGCGGACAACACGGCTTCTCGAGAAGATTTAACCCTGCAGGGGTGCACCAATTTGGCCGTACACGTAAGAATACCCCGCCAGATTGGAAATGCACTTCCACCAAGCGAGGCACTCAACACAACCCAACTCTTCTTCGCATCAAGCCCAAAGAACCACGTGCTGTGCGTGCACGGCTAATCAAGCCCCCACGAAGAAAAGGGGGACCCTCATAGCACTGGAAGACCACGCCGCCCTAAATGCCGACTACAAAAGTTCCACCCTGGCCTCGGGTTCGTACCTGCATATGCGTGCATCAAATGGAAAGCCCGAACTAAGTGTGGCGATTTGGACGAGATGCGAATCGAATCAGAGTTGCGGGGGGCGCCCATACACGCTTCCCACATGCGGTTAGCGCGCTCAACATGGATCCAGAGGACAAGAACTTTTCCTGAGTTCGACACTAGCAGGCCTCAAAACCATACCCGGCCTCCTGCCGGTGCCTTATCATCAAATTAGCATTACCTCAAACATTAAAAGTTTGTTGTTTAACATCGAGCCCCCAGAACATAATAACTATGGTAACAGAAACAACGGACAGCAGACTCGAGCATAAACAACCCTAAGCATGCTAGTAAGACACAAGCTACAAGAAAATGGGTTATAGGTGTGGAGGTGAGGCTATATCAGGGTTACAGGACAACATGTGATAGGATCGAACACAAGCAACGAATCTTAAGGCTAGCAGAATGGACAACGGAAAGTATCGATATCCAGTGTGGAAAGGACACAATGGTTCATGTGAGTGAATACTTGCCTGCAAACTCAGTAGCCTGGTACTGGGCTAACTCCTCAGAAGTGGTGTCGTAAACCTCGTCTGTCTCAACGTCGTCGTCTATCCGAGAAGAAGCAAACAAACAACGCAGAGAGACAAACAATCAATAACATGGCATAATGCACAATCATGGGATGATGCATGGAAATTTAATTGATGCATCAATGATAAGCTAGTTGACATGGTAACATAATTAAATGGACCCATATGCAACTTGGATTGCATATGGAAAGCCCATGAATTCAAGGTTGGATTAAATGATCTACAAATAACCAACATGTGAAAGTGGATTAGCATGATGCATGGATGAGGAAAACAAAAAGAAAACAACAATAGATTCAATTTGGAAAAGGTGTTTACCAAGTTTGAAATTTTATTTATTAAGTTATGAAATTTTGGTTTCTTAAAGGAGTTACACAAGCATTTGTTGTTTTCACCAATTTCAAAGGTTCAAAATAGACAACAAAGTTCATATTTGGAAAGAACACACAATTTTAGGTGGAATACATGTTTCATTTGTTGAAAAAGGAATTAAAATGGATTAATTATGAATTAAACAAGTTTAAACAAGATTTAAATGAATTTAATTCAATTATGAATTTATTTGAATTTTTTATTTGTTCAAAACATTAAATGAAATTCATATTTGAAAAGTTTATACTTTTCTGGTTTGAAAACATATTTTATATTTTCAAAAAGAAAATAATTTGACCAAGTTATGAATTTAGCAATTTTTAAATGATTTAAACAAGGTTTAAATTATTTAACCAATTTTAATTATTCAAAACATGAAACAAAGTTTATATTTGAAATGGTGGTTTAATTTGGCATGGAAAACATATTTTATATGTGCCATTTGAATTAAGTTTGAATTAGTTATGAATTTAGCCAAATTTGAAATGAGTTGTTTGAATTTGAAATTTGAAAACATTTGAAATGTTCAAAACAGAAAACAAATGATTTAAACAGGTAGAGAATTAAATTTGGTACTGAATACATATTTTATTTATTTTATTTGGATTTGAAATACAAAAGTTATTCAAATTTGGAATTTGGGGGCTAATCTGTAATTTTAAAAGCATACAGATTGGTCCAGGGGCCTAAGTGCGAAAATAAACTTCAGATTAGGTCCCTGGGAACCTTTTCTACCCAGCAGAACGACCCCTGGGTCACTGGCCTGTGGGCCAGTGCCCAGCTGGCGCTGCGTGGCACGCGGGTGTGGGCCTACGTGGCCACCACGGCCACTGGCAGGTGGGCCTGCGCAGCCCGCGTGGCAAAGGCAAAAATTGGGGGATTAATCCGCGCGGGCGAGGCTCGAACCCGCGCCGCGGGCATGCGCGTGCAGTGCTGCTGCCACTGCGCTGTTGCGCGTTTGCTGACAGAGGAGGAGGCGCGGGGGGTATAACGTTCAGTTAGCTGCGCTAACTGAAACTGAACAAGTTTCAGTTATCTGAAACTGACAGAGGCCGCCAGCGGCGAGCTGCTGCTGCTCGTGGCTGCTGCGTGTGCTCGTGGGTGGTGCAGGGAGGCGTGCGTGAGCGTGCAGAGATGAGAGAGAGGGGAAGGGGTGGCAGAGAGATGGCGCTCACCGGGAGGAATCAGAGGGGAGGTGCTCGGGAGGAGATGGTCGTTGACGGCGGCGACAACGAGGTGGACGGCGGCGGCGTTCCCGGCCCGCTCAGACTCAACGGGGGTGTCGAGGTGGAAGCGAACGGCACGGGGAGTTCGTTCCCGTGCTTATCCCGCACGGTGGAGGTTCATGTCGACGGCGATTGCCGGAACTAGGTGGCGGTGGTGGTCGGGTTCAGGTGTGCAGTGACAGAGAGAGAGGAGCAGAGGTGGAAGGAGGGGAAGAAAATGGCGACGCGGCGATGGAGAAGGAGGAGGGAGGTTAGGGCAGCACGGGGAGCCCTCGGGGCAGTTATAAGGAGGAGGGGGCGCCCGCTGGCCGTTCCCTCCGCCGTACCGTCGACGTGGGCGCCTCCGATGCGCGCCGTACAGGTAAGGGACGAGGGGGTACCAGGCCGTGGCTGGTGGGCTGGGCTCAGCCCACTGGCCTGCCTCTCCCCTCTGATTTTTTTTTTTCTGTTTAATGAAACTGTTTTTTTTTTGCAGAAATAGAAAAGGAAGGTTTTTAGGGGGTTTAAAATTTGGTGATAAATTTTTATATCTTGTTATTTACAAAACCCAACTGTGCTAAGTTTGTTTTTTCAAAATTTGAATTTTTGGTTGCTGTTTGTATACTCAACTGAATTTGAGTGAAACATTGGTATAAATAAATTATTGAAACTTAAGCAATTAAATTTTTTTAATTTCAAGTTTATTTGAAACAAATGATTGGAGTGTTTTGTAATTTTCATAAATTTCAAAATGGTTGCTGTTTGGAAATTTATTTGAATTTTGAATGAAATTTGAATTAATTAGATTATTTAACTTAAGCAAGTTAATGGTTTGATCTTCCAACTTTAATGGAAACAAAATGATGTTTGGATTTGAAATTTACATTTGAAAATTGTAACAGAACAAGTATGAAACAAAGATTTGAAATTTGATTTGAAAATTCAAATAGAAAACAAGGGAAAACAAATGAAATCAAATAAAAACAAATGCAAAACTTAAGATGCCATGATGCAAAACATAATTTAACAAAAAGCAAACATTCTAAAGGTTGTTTTTCATACTTGGGATGTTACAAAACGCCCCCCTTGAAGGAATCGCGCCCCGAGATTCCTACTGAGAAGAGAAAAGGTCCGGATACTTCTTGCGAAGATCCTCTTCGGTCTCCCACGTTGCCTCTTTATCGGAATGATTGGACCACTGCACTTTCAAGAACTTGGTGCTCTTGTTGCGAGTTTTGCGCTCGGTCTCATCGAGGATTCGAATAGGGTGCTCCTCATAAGAGAGATCTTCTTGCAGTTCAATGGAATCATGATCAACTGCACGATCTGGATCTTTGAAACACCTCTTGAGCTGTGACACGTGAAACACATCGTGCACCTTGGATAGCTTTTCTGGAAGTTCAAGACGATAGGAATTTTCTGCACGCCTTGAGAGAATGTTGAAAGGACCAATGTATCTCGGTGCAAGCTTTCCTTTGGCACCAAAACGATGAGTGCCTCTGAGGGGAGTTACACGGAGATATGCTTTATCACCAGGTACATAGACCATATCCCTGTGTTTGCTGTCATAGTAGCTTTTCTGACGAGACTGAGCAATCTTGAGATTGTCACGAATGATGCGAACTTTCTCTTCGGCTTCCTTAACAATGTCAGGGCCTAAGAGTGAACGTTCACCAGCTCCAGACCAATTGATTGGACTCCTGCATCTGCGGCCATAGAGAGCCTCGAATGGTGCCATGCCTAGGCTTGCCTGGAAGCTGTTGTTGTAGGAGAATTCAGCATATGGAAGACATTCCTCCCATTTCATGCCAAAAGAGAGACCACATGCTCTGAGCATATCCTCGAGAATATGATTGACTCTTTCGACTTGCCCTTGAGACTGAGGGTGATAGGCTGTGCTGAACAGAAGTTTGGTGCCCAATGCTTCTTGAAAGCTTTTCCAGAAATGAGAAGTGAATATGCTTCCACGGTCTGAGCTTATTTCCAATGGAACACCATGAAGAGGAACAATCTTTGCGGTGTAGAGCTATGCTAACTATCTAGCTGAGATTGTTTCTTTGGCAGCAAAGAAGTGAGCTACTTTAGTGAGACAATCAATGACAACGAAGATTGCATCGTTGCCCTTCTTGGACTTTGGAAAACCAGTGACGAAGTCCATTTCAATCATGTCCCACTTCCACTCAGGGATTTTCAGAGGTTGGAGAAGACCGGCTGTTTTCTGATGGACTGCCTTAACACGTTGACAAACGTCGCATTCAGAAACGTATTAAGCAATTTCACGTTTCATGCCAGGCCACCAATACAGTGTCTTGAGATCCTGGTACATCTTTGTACTTCCAGGGTGTATGGAGAGAGGAGTTTCATGAGCCTCCTTGAGAATGACATCTTTGAGACTTTGAACTTGAGGAACTGCAATGCGTCCTTCGAAGAACACAGTTCCCTTGTCATCAATTGAGAAGGACTTAAATTTCTCCTTGCCTTCTTTGATGTGTTCTACCATCTTCTTGATTTCAGCATCACGAAGTTGTTCAGAACGAATCTTGTCCTCGAGAGTTGGACTGGCTGTCAAGTTTGCAAGATAGCCTTGAGGAACAAGACCAAGATTGAGCTTCTGGAATTCTTCATGAAGAGGAGGTTGGCTTTCCATGATCATGAGATTGTTGCAATACGACTTGCGACTGAGAGCATCGGCCATAACATTAGCCTTGCCTGGAGTGTAAGAAATGGTAAGATCAAAGTCTTTAATCTTTTCAATCCATGTCCTTTGCCTGAGGTTTAGATCTGGTTGAGTGAAGATGTATTTCAGAATCTTATGATCGGAAAAGATTCCAGTGCGATTACCCAACAAGTATTGTCTCCATTTCTTGAGGGCAAACACAACTGCTGCAAGTTCAAGGTCATGAGTGGGATAATTGAGCTCATGTGCGTTCAACTGACGTGAAGCATAAGCCACAACTTGACGTTCTTGCATAAGAACTGCACCTAGACCTTGGAGAGAAGCATCACAGAATATCTGGAAAGGTTTGGTAGGATCTGGGCCAACCAGAACTGGTGTAGAAGTGAGTTTAGTCTTCAGGAGATTGAAACTTTCATCACATCGTGGAGACCAAACGAACTTCTTGTCCTTCTTTGTGAGGTCAGTGAGAGGTCTGGCAATCTTGGAGAAGTTTTGGACGAAACGACGGCAATAGCTAGCCAAGCCAAGAAAACTTCTTAGTTGCTTCACCGTCTTTGGAGGTTTCCAATCAACAATTGCTTTAACTTTTTATGGATCAATGGCTATGCCCTTGGCTGAGATGACATGACCAAGGTAAGCAACTTCTGAAATCCAGAACTCACATTTGGAGAATTTGGCATAAAGACGATGCTCGCGAAGCTTCATGAGAGTGAGACGAAGGTGTTCTTCATGCTCTTCCTCAGATTTGGAGTAGACAAGAATGTCATCAAGATATACCACAACGAACTTGTCTAGGTATTCATGGAAGACAGAATTCATGAGTCGAGAGAATGTCGCCGGTGCATTGGTGAGACCAAAGGACATGACGGTGAATTCATATAGACCGTAGCGAGTGGTGAAAGCTGTTTTTGGAATATCCTCTTTTCTGATCTTTATTTGATGGTAACCCATTCTCAAATCCAACTTGGAGAATATTGAGGCTCCAGCAAGTTGATCAAAAAGATCATCAATACGAGGAATTGGATACTTGTTTTTGATGGTTTTCTCGTTAAGAGGACGATAGTCAACAACGAGTCTCTTTGTGTGATCCTTCTTCACTACGAACAGAGTTGGGCAACCCCAAGCCGAGGAACTAGGTTGAATGTAACCTTTTTCCATGTACATATCAATTTGTTCCTTTAACAACTTCAGCTCGGGAGTTCCTATCTTGTAAGGATGCTTAGAGATTGGAGCAGTACCTGGTTCAAGTTCGATCACGAACTCAACAGCTCTGTCCGGAGGCATCCCTGGCAACTCTTCTGGAAAGACGTCAGGGAATTCGCAAACCACCGGAACATTTTCAAGTGAAGGTAGAGGTTTTGCATCGAGGTTGCATAGCTGAATGGAACTTGATTCATGTGGAGAATAGACTATCTGGCCAGAAGGGTGGAACAGAGTTATTGAATTCTGAGCACAATCAATTCTAGCTTTATTGGCTTTCAGCCAATCCATACCAAGAATCACATCAATGTCAGAATTGCCAAGCAGTATGAGAGAAGCAAGGAATATGTGGCCTCCAATTAGAATTTGATTTTTGTGACTGATCTTGGAAGTTTGCATAGTTGCTCCAGGGGAGTTGACCACTAGCGGGGAACCCAAACCAACAAAAGGGAGTCTAATTGCTGTCGCAAAGATCTTTGACACGAAAGAATGTGATGCTCTGGTATCAAACAACACTTTAGCTGGAATAGAGTTTACAGGAAATGTACCGAGAACGACGTCAGGAGCTTCCTCGGCTTTGTCGATCTTGACATGATTCACCCTTGCGGTCCTCCCGACAGGCCTGTTGTTGGTGTTGAAGGCTTTAGGTGGGGGAGCGCGCACCATTGCTTGGTTTGTGTTGGGACGAGGTGGTGGTGGAGGTAGCTGCCTCTGTGTGCACTTGTCAGCGTAGTGCCCCGTCTGCTTGCACTTGTAGCAAGTGACGACACGAGGAGGCCCTGGCCTTGGCTGCCCCATCGAAGCCCTCTGATCATGCATCTGAGCAGGGTTGGGTGGGCGGGGAGCGAAGCCTGGAGAAGCTTGGGCGTATGGAGCCCGAGTGACAACACCATTTGGTACCCAGATGCGGCGCTTCTGCGGAGGGGTGGTCATGTTGGAGGAGGAACCACCCTCACGCGAGTGCTTGTGAGACTTCTCGAACGCCTTGCGCCCATTTTCTTCATTGAGCGCGGTGTTAACGAGATCCTCGGAGCTGTTGGCCTTGACGTTTGTGAGGGCATACTTGAGTTCCGGGTTAAAACCTCTGCGGAACCTTGCCATCTTCTTAGCCTCAGTGGACACCTCATCACCAGCGTAACGAGCGAGGCGATTGAACTCACTCTGGTACCCGATGACGTCCAACTTGCCCTGCTTGAGTGAGCAAAACTCTTCACGCATCCTTTCCATGAGACCATCTGGAATGTGGTGCTTCAGGAAAGCTTCCTTGAAACAACCCCAGGTGATTGGCATGCCAGCTCTCATGGCCTGGTAGTTTTCCCACCAAGTAGCTGCCTGACCCTTCAGCAGATAGGAGGCATACTTGACCTTGTCTTCCTCAACAACGTGAGCAATCTCCAGAGCCTTAGCTATCTCACGGATCCAGTCATCAGCGTCCAGAGGCTCGCGTGTGGCCACGAAAGCTCTCGGACCCAGACTGAGGAACTCCTTGATGCTGACTCGTGGAGCCGTCTGGTTGTTGTGCTGATTAGTCTGAAACTGGGCCATCTGCGCCATGACTTGGGTCATCTGAGTCAACAGCTCCGTGATTAGCGGTGGCTCAGGCGGGTTGTTCCTTGTTGGCGGCATCCTGAATGGAAATGCATTTTAGCACAACAATAGAAAAGGATAGACTTGGAAACCGAAAGAGAGATTATTGCGACGCATGAATAGATAACCAACAGGTACATCGTCACATGTTCAAATACATCAGAATATCAAAAACACCATAAATGGTTCGAATGCCAAGGATAACTAAACATAGCTAAGAATGGATACATCGGTACTCCCATGCTCATCACGCAGGACGGCGACTAGGAGTACGGCGAGAGGTACGGTGAGGAGCACGCCCATTAAAGTAGGTAGAACGACGATCCACGTAGATCTGACGTGGTCTGAGAGCGACTCTAGGTGTGGTGAAGTACATAGCGTCGACTCCCTGTGCTCCAAAGCGGGGAATCCCAGTGTAACCAGCACCGAGGTTAAGTAGTGGACCTTTGATCGGCTCGTAACCTCCAGCATCTGGCAGACGACGACCAACTGGCTGATCGAAATGTGCAAAGCGCTCGTCTCCAACAAAGTCTGTGGTGTACGTCGCCAGACGAGTCAAAGCAAGGTAAAGCTGCTCTCTGACTGAAGCCAACTCCTGAGATAGTGTGCTGGCAACTGCGTCACTGTGCCTCACAAACTGAGCGGTGGTGTGCAGCCTGGAGTTATCATGCTCGTAGACATCCAAGTTGTCGTATAGAGTGAAGTGAGCTCCCTCCGAGGTGATGTAACCACGGGGGATGTGGCGATAGATAGAATTGTCAAATCCCCAGTAGTCAGCACGAAGGACGGTGAGGCTCACATAAGCTGCCTGCTGCACAGCCATATCCACTGTGGAACCTACTGCCTCGTAGCGGTGGACTACGCTCATGCCATCATCTGACAGAATGTAGACAATAGCCTGGTAGTAGGTCTGGTCAAACTCTCGCTGCTGCTCGTAGACCTGGTACTCTGGTGTCCAACGGAACCCCAGAAAAGTGACCATGTCTCTCAGCATCTCCGGATAACCGGCAGTGCTCTCGCAACGAGTCATACGAACCACCTGCGGGTAGAACCTGAGATCCATCTGCAGATGATCGGGGAAGTTTTGATTAGACGCCGGTAGAAGAACTGAAGTGGCAAGCAACAACAAGGTTTCAACGGACGAAAAGGATGTTGAGAAGAACAGGATATCGAAGCAACATTTGGGAAACACGAGACCAAACACTCCTGAGGTACTACGGAAAAACCCATCCGGGCTTCTAAAGGATCAATATCTACTGCTTAAGGAATAGAGGATCTGCTTCCGGGGCTTACACGCCTCCGTTCTCAATCATGAGTAGGCAACATGATAAATCATGTCACAACCACCTCCATTCCTATGGTCTAGTAGATATAACTATCCTAGAGAAACCAGGATACGTGAAACCCTAACTTGAAAGTTTAGGTGAGGAGAGAAAACAACGTTGCACTTCCTTACCAGAAAAAGGGAGGGTGGGTGGGGAAAAATAAAAGAACAGAATTCCTACTCTCACGTTTCATTTTTCCTATATAGCTACAAAATAGTTTCTAGACTCAACTGCGACCAATAAAAGGGATCCTACAGGCAGACATGCTCTGATACCATTTGTCGCACCCGGACTTCTAGAGGATACTCACAGTCCGCTAAACAGTAGAACAAATGGCTTACGGGGCATACCGGCACCCGCATCTCAATATGAGCAGGCCAACACGTGAACGTGTGACAACCATTCTCTACTATCCATCGTCTGCGTAAACCATCCCATAGAAATCCGACTACTTCCGTTGACGTACTTCATAACATTCACACATGGTACGTCAACGACATTTGAACAAGTGATGTCACAACATATCTCTAAGACACAAAGAAGTAGAAATAGGTTGCAAATGGCTCTCACTAGAGCAGAGATAGCAAATACAATCATCCAGAGGACACATGTCCCAACAATTCATCATTACAACACAGCGGAAGCATCCGAATTGTCTGAGTACAGACAAGATCCAAATAGGCCTAAGAGGCCGGAAACGAAAAGACGGAGCCCATCCACGATGTCTCGGATCCTGCCCGGGTCCGCTATCTACTCGTCAGCAGCCTCGTCATACTCCACGTAGTAGCCACCATGGGGATCCTCGGAAACGTAGTCTGCGGAAACCACAGCCCCAAAGGGGTCAGTACAGACAAGTACTGGCAAGCAAGACTGACAAAGATACCAAAGCGTACCCGGCAACACCAAGTACAGATGCTTTGGGTTCAACGGAAGAATAGGTGATATAACAGTGCGGCAGCGGGCTGCAGTAACCAACTACATAGACTCGCTACAACTTCCGGCTAAAAGAAAGGGATAAGATAGCGTATCGGAACCAACTACCACTAACCTCAAACAAACCCATCCTGGATCTTGCCCCTTATCCAAAGAAGCAATCCGAGGATAACTCACACAGTTGGATTAATGATGGTTCAAGTTATTGTGTCAATAAGACTATTACTAGTCAAGTTATCATTAGTTAGGTGTAAGTTGTATAATCCTTGTTAGCCAGCCCTCTCACCAAGTCATCTATAACCGCGGACAACACGGCTTCTCGAGAAGATTTAACCCTGCAGGGGTGCACCAATTTGGCCGTACACGTAAGAATACCCCGCCAGATTGGAAATGCACTTCCACCAAGCGAGGCACTCAACAGAACCCAACTCTTCTTCGCATCAAGCCCAAAGAACCACGTGCTGTGCGTGCACGGCTAATCAAGCCCCCACGAAGAAAAGGGGGACCCTCATAGCACTGGAAGACCACGCCGCCCTAAATGCCGACTACAAAGTTCCACCCTGGCCTCGGGTTCGTACCTGCATATGCGTGCATCAAATGGAAAGCCCGAACTAAGTGTGGCGATTTGGACGAGATGCGAATCGAATCAGAGTTGCGGGGGGCGTCCATACACGCTTCCCACATGCGGTTAGCGCGCTCAACATGGATCCAGAGGACAAGAACTTTTCCTGAGTTCGACACTAGCAGGCCTCAAAACCATACCCGGCCTCCTGCCGGTGCCTTATCATCAAATTAGCATTACCTCAAACATTAACAGTTTGTTGTTTAACATCGAGCCCCCAGAACATAATAACTATGGTAACAGAAACAACGGACAGCAGACTCAAGCATAAACAACCCTAAGCATGCTAGTAAGACACAAGCTACAAGAAAAGGGGTTATAGGTGTGGAGGTGAGGCTATATCAAGGTTACAGGACAACATGTGATAGGATCGAACACAAGCAACGAATCTTAAGGCTAGCAGAATGGACAACGGAAAGTATCGATATCCAGTGTGAAAAGGACACAATGGTTCATGTGAGTGAATACTTGCCTGCAAACTCAGTAGCCTGGTACTGGGCTAACTCCTCAGAAGTGGTGTCGTAAACCTCGTCTGTCTCAACGTCGTCGTCTATCCGAGAAGAAGCAAACAAACAACGCAGAGAGACAAACAATCAATAACATGGCATAATGCACAATCATGGGATGATGCATGGAAATTTAATTGATGCATCAATGATAAGCTAGTTGACATGGTAACATAATTAAATGGACCCATATGCAACTTGGATTGCATATGGAAAGCCCATGAATTCAAGGTTGGATTAAATGATCTACAAATAACCAACATGTGAAAGTGGATTAGCATGATGCATGGATGAGGAAAACAAAAAGAAAACAACAATAGATTCAATTTGGAAAAGGTGTTTACCAAGTTTGAAATTTTATTTATTAAGTTATGAAATTTTGGTTTCTTAAAGGAGTTACACAAGAATTTGTTGTTTTCACCAATTTCAAAGGTTCAAAATAGACAACAAAGTTCATATTTGGAAAGAACACAAAATTTTAGGTGGAATACATGTTTCATTTGTTGAAAAAGGAATTAAAATGGATTAATTATGAATTAAACAAGTTTAAACAAGATTTAAATGAATTTAATTCAATTATGAATTTATTTGAATTTTTTATTTGTTCAAAACATTAAATTAAATTCATATTTGAAAAGTTTATACTTTTCTGGTTTGAAAACATATTTTATATGTTCAAAAAGAAAATAATTTGACCAAGTTATGAATTTAGCAATTTTTAAATGATTTAAACAAGGTTTAAATTATTTAACCAATTTTAATTATTCAAAACATGAAACAAAGTTTATATTTGAAATGGTGGTTTAATTTGGCATGGAAAACATATTTTATATGTGCCATTTGAATTAAGTTTGATTTAGTTATGAATTTAGCCAAATTTGAAATGAGTTGTTTGAATTTGAAAACATTTGAAATGTTCAAAACAGAAAACAAATGATTTAAACAGGTAGAGAATTAAATTTGGTACAGAATACATATTTTATTTATTTTATTTGGATTTGAAATACAAAAGTTATTCAAATTTGGAATTTGGGGGCTAATCTGTAATTTTAAAAGCATACAGATTGGTCCAGGGGCCTAAGTGCGAAAATAAACTTCAGACTAGGTCCCTGGGAACCTTTTCTACCCAGCAGAACGACCCCTGGGTCACTGGCCTGTGGGCCAGTGCCCAGCTGGCGCTGCGTGGCACGCGGGTGTGGGCCTACGTGGCCACCACGGCCACTGGCAGGTGGGCCTGCGCAGCCCGCGTGGCAAAGGCAAAAATTGGGGGATTAATCCGCGCGGGCGGGGCTCGAACCCGCGCCGCGGGCGTGCGCGTGCAGTGCTGCTGCCACTGCGCTGTTGCGCGTTTGCTGACAGAGGAGGAGGCGCGGGGGGCATAACGTTCAGTTAGCTGCGCTAACTGAAACTGAACAAGTTTCAGTTATCTGAAACTGACAGAGGCTGCCGGCGGCGAGCTGCTGCTGCTCGTGGCTGCTGCGTGTGCTCGTCGGTGGTGCAGGGAGGCGTGCGTGAGCATGCAGAGATGAGAGAGAGGGGAAGGGGTGGCAGAGAGATGGCGCTCACCGGGAGGAATCAGAGGGGAGGTGCTCGGGAGGAGATGGTCGTCGACGGCGGCGACAGCGAGGTGGACGGCGGCGGCGTTCCCGGCCCGCTCGGACTCAACGGGGGTGTCGAGGTGGAAGCGGACGCCACGGGGAGTTCGTTCCCGTGCTTATCCCGCACGGTGGAGGTTCATGTCGACGGCGATTGCCGGAACTAGGTGGCGGTGGTGCTCGGGTTCAGGTGTGCAGTGACAGAGAGAGAGGAGCAGAGGTGGAAGGAGGGGAAGAAAATGGCGGCGCGGCGATGGAGAAGGAGGAGGGAGGTTAGGGCAGCACGGGGAGCCCTCGGGGCAGCTATAAGGAGGAGGGGGCGCCCGCTGGCCGTTCCCTCCGTCGTTCCGTCGACGTGGGCGCCTCCGATGTGCACCGTACAGGTAAGGGACGAGGGGGTACCAGGCCGTGGCTGGTGGGCTGGGCTCAGCCCACTGGCCTGCCTCTCCCCTCTGATTTTGTTTTTATTTTGTTTTTCTGTTTAATGAAACTGTTTTTTTTTTGCAGAAATAGAAAAGGAAGAAAAGGAAGGTTTTTAGGGGGTTTAAAATTTGGTGATAAATTTTTATATCTTGTTATTTACAAAACCCAACTGTGCTAAGTTTGTTTTTTTCAAAATTTGAATTTTTGGTTGCTGTTTGTATATTCAACTGAATTTGAGTGAAACATTGGTATAAATAAATTATTGAAACTTAAGCAATTAAAAGTTTTTAATTTCAAGTTTATTTGAAACAAATGATTGGAGTGTTTTGTAATTTTCATAAATTTCAAAATGGTTGCTGTTTGGAAATTTAATTGAATTTTGAATGAAATTTGAATTAATTAGATTATTTAACTTAAGCAAGTTAATGGTTTGATCTTCCAACTTTAATGGAAACAAAATGATGTTTGGATTTGAAATTTACATTTGAAAATTGTAACAGAACAAGTATGAAACAAAGATTTGAAATTTGATTTGAAAATTCAAATAGAAAACAAGGGAAAACAAAAGGAAAACAAATGAAATCAAATAAAAACAAATGCAAAACTTAAGATGCCATGATGCAAAACATAATTTAACAAAAAGCAAACATTCTAAAGGTTGTTTTTCATACTTGGGATGTTACACCCCGCAGCAACACGCGGGGTCTACTTCTAGTAAAGGAAACAAGAGAACTTCAATAGCATGTACGAATACAAATACTCAAATTGTATACAATACAAGGTATTGTAGCCCTCTGTTTGCCTTTACCATGGCCTAGTTTAAATCATCGGCATATAACAAGGAGGACATTCAAGGCAAAGAAAAGTGGAACAATGGAAACAAATGTAATACGAGCCTCATATATCATTGCCATGCAAACAAAGGCAACAAGAGAACTTTAATAGCACGTACGAATACAAATACTCAAATTGTATACACTACAAGGTATTGTAGCCCTCTGTTTGCCTTTACCATGGCCTAGTTTAAATCATCGGCATATAACAAGGAGGACATTCAAGGCAAAGAAAAATGGAACAATGGAAACAAATCTAATACAAGCCTCATATATAATTGCCATAAAAACCAAGGGTAAAAAAAGTGCCTATAATAGCATGTACGAATACAAATACTCAAATTGTATACACTACAAGGTATTATAGACACTCTCTTTCCCTTTACCATGTCCTACTTTAATCATCGGCATATAACAAGGAGGACATTCAAGGTAAAGAAAAGTGGAACAATGGAAACAAATATAATACGAGCCTCATATATCATTGCCATGCAAACCAAGGCAAAAAGAAGTAACCACAATAGGATGTACCAATAAAAATACTCAAATTGTATACACTAAAAGGTATTGTAGACACTCTCTTTGCCTTTACCATGGCCTAGTTTAAATTATCGGCATATAACAAGGAGGACATTCAAGGCAAAGAAAAGTGGAACGATGAAAACAAATCTAATACGAGCCTCATATATCATTGCCATGCAAACCAAGGCAAAATGAGTAACTATAATAGCATTTACGAATACAAATACTCAAATTGTATATAATACAAGGTATTGTAGACACTCTTTGCCTTTACCATGACCTAGTTTAAATCATTGGCATATAACAAGGAGGACATTCAAGGCAAAGAAAAGTGGAACAATAGAAACAAATATAATACGAGCCTCATATATCATTGCCATGCAAACAAAGGCAACAAGAGAACTTCAATAGCATGTACGAATACAAATACTCAAATTGTATACACTACAAGGTATTGTAGCCCTCTGTTTGCCTTTACCATGGCCTAGTTTAAATCACCGGCATATAATAAGGAGGACATTCAAGGCAAAGAAAACTGGAACAATAGAAACAAATGTAATACGAGCCTCATATATCATTGCCATGCAAACAAAGGCAACAAGAGAACTCCAATAGCATGTACGAATACAAACACTCAAATTGTATACACTACAAGGTATTGTAGCCCTCTCTTTGCCTTTACCATGGCCTTGTTTAAATCATCAGCATATAACTAGGAGGACATACATCATGTTGATAAATTAGGATACACAAAAGAAAAACAGGTGGAACAATAGAAAATGCATAGAAAAAATGAATTTGACCTCATAATTTCTAAGTACAACAAGTAGAGTCACTCCTAGCACCTGTCCTCGGTAAATCATTAGCCAAAGTGTTAATCATTGGCCAAAATTGAACTAACCTTGCAAAAATACCAAATCTAAGCCGTGAACCCAAAAAACCCAAATCTAAGCCTAATCTAACTGAAGCACCCAAATCGGGTACGGAATTAAACCATAACCTATCGAAATCATGGTGGAAATAGATGAACTAAGCGCGCCGGATATCCCAAACTTAAGCCGTAGAACAAAACCACGTCTATGTGAGAAACAACAAAGTAGAGACGCAGAATGAACGGTAAAAACAGGTAGATCTACCGTGCATGTTGTGCTATGCAGAAAAATCGAGCTCAATCTACAGATCTATGATACATACAAGGGATAAGAGGGTTAGATATCATCTTACCGACATTTCCAAAGCCCTCGAAGAGGACGGGACGATGCACGCGGTGATCTGAAAAAAAGCTGATGAAGATCGTGCCTGCCCAGGGAGGAAGAGGAGGCATGGCCTTTGTGTCCCGCCAAGGATGGTCGCCGCGGTGCTGTCGATGTCCCGACGGAAGAAAACCCGCCGACGGAGAGAGGGGAAACTCAGGAAGGCGGTCAGAGAGATAGAGCGAGTGATATGACTAGAATAGAGAGAGGGGGAGGTGAGCGCAATTAAAGGGCGCTCCTTCCCGAAGGGGTTGACGCTGCGTCTCCCGCGCAATAAAGGGTTGGCCTGGCGCCAGTTGCCGAAAACATTTCACAAAAGAGAAGAAAAATAATTTGAAATGGAAATACAAACAATTAATACTAAATAATAATAACTTAACCACAAAATACTCCATCCGTTTGATCTGATAGAATAAAAACAATTTCCCCGAATTTTTTGAAAGACAAAATGCAAATTCAATTTTTTGAAAACCAAGCTTATCTGAATTGTGTTGATTATTTAGTGATATCATGCCTTTTTTCTATAAATGATTATCTACTTGCTTGGATGTGTTAGGGTGGACACTAGAAAGTCCCAAGACAACTCTTCACAAGATTCCCTCCCGTTTCTCCGTTCCGGTAGTTTTGGGCCAATAGGGCATGTAAATTCGAGAGAGAAACACAGAGAGAAAGAAGTCGGGCTCTAAGTAGTCCTGGAACCCGCCAGAGAGAATCTGACGTCGGTGAAGCCCCTCTCCGAAGAATATTATTCGACCATGTGTTATGGTGGCATTCAAACTCTCTGGAGCCCCTATCCGGCGAAAACCTAGCCCCGTTGGGGAAAAAAGCGGAACTGTCGTTCTGGCCCCTCTACATGAGCCGGAAGGGGTAGCAAAGTGGAAAAAAAATTCTTAGTTGTGTTAGTTTAGGCCCAAGGAACATCTAAGAAAATGGTAGGCCCCACCTCTTGTCCAAATTCCCCCGGTTCATCAGATCCGGGAGTTTCGTGTTATAAGTAGTCTTGGAACCCGCTAGAGAGAATCTGACACCGGTGAAGCCTAAACACAGAGAGCGAGGGAATCTTGGGCATCCAAGACCCATGCCACACTATAACACACATGGTATGGCCTGCAATGGGATTTTGTGTCATTAAGACGATCTGGAGCCCCATCTCCGGAGAAACCATATATAGCCCTGATGGGGAAAAAGACAGAACTACCGTTCTGGCCCCTCCACATGAGCCAAAACGGGGTAGCAAAGTGGAACCAACTTCTTGGTGGTGTTATGTTAGGACCAAGGAACACCCAAAGACAATGGTAGTGCCCACCTCTTCGAAAGATTCCCCCAGTCCCGTCAGATCCGGGAGTTTCCGGCTCTAATTAAGTAGTCATGGAACCCGTAGAGAGAATCTGACAACGGTGAAGCCCTAACACAGAGAGAGAGGGAATCTTGGTCATCCAAGACCCATTCCACACTATAACACACATGGTATGGCATACAATGGGATTTTGTGGCAATTAGACGATCCGGAGCCCCCTCTCTAGAGAAAGCATAGCCCCGTCGGGGAGAAAGAAGGAACGACCGTTTTGATCCTTTACGTGAGCCGGAATGGGGTAGCAAAGTGGAACCAGTTTATTGGTTGTGTTAGGTTAGCCCGAAGGAACACCCAATACATTGGTAGGGGCCACCTCTTGGCAAGATTCCCCCAGCTCCGTCAGATCTGAGAGTTTTGGGCTCTAAGTAGTCATGGAACACGCCAGAGAGAATCCAACGCCGGTGAAGCCCTAACACAGAGAGCAAGGTAATATCGGGAATACAAGACCATGACACACTCTAACACACATGGTATGTCATACCATGGGATTTTGTGGCATTCATACGATCCGGAGCCCCCCTCCGGAGAAACCATAGCCCCGCTGGGGAAAAAGGCGGAACTGCCGTTCTAGCCCCTCTACGTGAGCGGGAAGGGGGTAGCAAAGTGGAACCAATTGTTTGGTTGTGTTATTTTAGTCCCAAGGAACACCAAATAAAATGTTAGGGTCCACCTCTTGGCAAGATCTCCCTAGTTCCGTCAAATCCTGGAGTTTCGGGCTCTAAGTAGTCCTGGAACCCGCTAGAGAGAATCTGACGCCGGTGAAGCCCTAACACAGAGAGTGAGGGACTCTTGGGAATACCAGACCCATGACACACACTAACACACATGGTATGGTATACCATGGGATTTGGTGGTATTCAGGCGATCCGGAGCCCCCCACTCCGAAGAAACCATAGCCCCGCTAGGGAAAAAGACATAACTGTCATTCTGCCCCATCTACGAGAGCCGGAAGGGGGTAGCAAAGTGGAACTAACTGCTTGGTTGTGTTAGGTTAGGCCCAAGGAACACCCAAGATAATTGTAGGGCCCACCTCTTGGAAATATTCCCCCAGTTCCGTCACACCCGGGAGTTTCGGGCTCTCATTAATTAGTCATGGAACCCGCGAGAGAGAATCTGACACTGGTGAAACCCTAACAAAGAGAGCGAGGGAATATTGGGAATCCAAGACCCATAACACACTCTAGCACACAAGGTATGGCGTGCAATGGGATTTGGTGGCATTCATACGATCTAGAGCAACCTCTCCGGAGAAACCATAGGCCCGTTTGGGAAAAAGACGGAACTATCGTTCTGCCCCATCTACGTGAGCCGGAAGGGTGTAGAAAAGTAGAACTAACTGTTTGGTTGTGTTAGGTTAGGCCCATAGAACACACAATATAATGGTAGGGCACACCTCTTGGCTAGATTCCCCCAGTTCTGCACACCCGGGAGTTTCGGGCTCTCAGTAATTAGTCTTGGAACCCGCGAGAGAGAATCCGACACCGGTGAAATCCTAACACAGAGAGCGAGGTAATCTCGAGTATCCAAGACCATGACACACTCTAACACACATGGTATGTCATACCATGGGATTTGGTGGCATTCATACGATCCGGAGCCCCCTCCGGAGAAACCATAGCCCCGCTGGGGAAAAAGGCGAACTGCCGTCCTGGCCCCTCTACGTGAGCCGAAAGGGGTAGCAAAGTGGAACCAACTGTTTGGTTGTGTTAGGTTATGCCCAAGGAACACCAAATAAAATGTTAGGGGCCCACCTCTTGGCAAGATTCCCATAGTTCCGTCAAATCCGGGAGTTTCGGGCTCTAAGTTGTCCTGGAACCCGCTAGAGAGAATCCAACGCCAGTGAAACCCTAGCACAGAGAGAGAAGGAATCTTGGTCATCCTAGACCCATGCCACAATCTAGCACACATGGTATGGCATGCAATGGGATTTGGTGGCATTCAGACGATCTGGAGCCACCTCTCCGGAGCAACCATAGCCCCGCTGGGGAAGAAGACAGAACTGACATTCTGCCCCACTACGTGAGCCGGAAGGGGGTAGCAAAGTGGAACTAACTGTTTGGTTGTGTTAGGTTAGGCCCAAGGAACACCCAAGAGAATTTCAGGGACCACCTCTTGGCAAAATTCCCCAGTTCCGTCACACCCGGGAGTTTCGGGATCTCATTAATTAGTCCTAGAGCCCGCAAGAGAGAATCCAACACCGGTGAAACCCTAACACAGAGAGCGAGGGAATCTTGGGCATCCAAGACCCATCCCACACGATATCAAACATGGTGTGGCGTGTGATGGGATTTCGTGGCATTCAGACGATCCGGAGCCCCCTCTCCGGATAAACCATAGCCCCACTGGGAAAAAGACGGAACTGTCGTTCTGCCCCATTTACATGAGCCGGAAGGGGGTAGCAAAGTGGAACCAATTTCTTGGTTGTGTTAGGTTAGGCGGAAGGAACACCCGATACAATGCTAGGGACCACCTCTTGGAAATATTCCCCCAACTCCGTCAGATCCGGGAGTTTCGGGCTCTAAGTAGTCCTCGAACACGCCAGAGAGAATCCGACACCGGTGAAGCCCTAACACAGAGAGCAAGGTAATATCGGGTATACAATAGAATGGCACTCTAACACACATGGTATGTCATAACATGGGATTTGCTGGCATTCATACGATCCGGATCCCCCCTCCGGAGAAACCATAGCCCCGCTGGGGAAATAGGCCGAACTGCCGTTATGGCCCCTCTACGTGAGCCGAAAGGGGGTAGCAAAGTGGAACCAGATGTTTGGTTGTGTTAGGTTAGGCCCAAGGAACACCAAAGAAAATGTTAGGGTCCATCTCTTGGCAAGATTCCCCTAGTTCCGTCAAATCCGGGAGTTTCAGGCTCTAAGTAGTCCTGGAACCCGCTCGAGAGAATCCGACGCCGGTGAATCCCTAACACAGAGAGCGAGGGAATCTTGGGCATACCAGACCCATGACACACTCTAACACACATGGTATGGAAGACCATGGGATTTGGTGGCATTCAGACGATTCGGAGCCCCCTCCGGAGAAATCATAGCCCCGATGGGGAAAAGGAAGGAACTGTCGTTCTGCCGCATATACGAGAGCCGGAAGGGGGTAGAAAAGTGAAACAAACTTCTTGGTTGTGTTAGGTTAGGCCCAAGGAAAACACAAGAGAATGGTAGGGCCCACCTCTTGGCAATATTCCCCCAGTTCCGTCACACCCAGGAGTTTCGGGCTCTCATTAATTAGTCCTGGAACCCGCGAGAGAGAATCCGACGCCGGTTAAACCCTAGCACAGAGAGAGAGGGAATCTTGGGCATCCAAGACCCATGCCACACTCTAACACACATGTTATGGCGTGCAATGGGATTTGGTGGCATACAGACGATCTGAAGCCACCTCTCCGGAGAAACCATAGCCCCGCTGGGGAAAAGGACGGAACTGACATTCAGCCCCATCTACGTGAGCCGGAAGGGGGTAGCAAAGTGGAACTAACTGTTTGGTTGTGTTAGGTTAGGCCCAAGTAACACCCAAGAGAATGGTAGGGCCCACCTCTTGGAAAGATTCCCCCAGTTCCATCACACCCGGGAGTTTTGGGCTCTCATTAATTAGTTTTGGAACCCGTGAGAGAGAATCCGACACCGGTGAAACCCTAACACAGAGAGCGAGGGAATATTGGGCATCCAAGACCCATTCCACACTCTATCACACATGGTGTGGCGTGTAATGGGATTTGGTGGCATTCAGATGATCTGGAGCTCCCTTTCCGGATAAACCATAGCCCCGCTGAGAAAAAGACGGAACTGTCGTTCTGCCCCATCTACATGAGCCTGAAGGGGGTAGCAAAGTGGAAGCAATTTCTTGGTTGTGTTAGGTTAGGCCGAAGGAACACCCAATACAATGGTAGGGCCCACCTCTTGGAAAGATTCTGTAACATCCCAGTGTTTGGCAAGTTATAAGGATCTAAATTTAATATGTGCATTTGCAAAGCATGCATCTAAAAGTACGGGAAATTTTGTCGCGAAAGTTTAAACAAAGCAAAGTGACCAAAGTTTCACTTGAAATGATAAAATAGGTCTAGTTCATCTAGTAAGGAGTACATTTGGAGTGATCTTTATAACAAGTATCTTAAGAAACCAAATCATTTGGTTACACAAACCATAAATTTGTTTTGACCAACACAAACTCTCAGCAACCTTAACCACAAGTATTTAAGTAACTTGGGATAAGTCATTAGGTATCTACAACCCAAAGAGGGGTGAGTATCCAAATCACATATCTGATGATCATACTTCCACCAATGAGTAATGCATAATTGAGCCATATCATCAACAAACATGTGATCTTCTATAAAACAACAACTCCCTAAGTTATCAATTCATTTCCACAACGTATCTACAAATCATCTCATAACTATAAGGTGAACCATCACAAGTAAATAACAAAGGTTCAATAGAACACAACAGATACAAACTAGTGTTAACTCAAACCCACAAGTGGGAAATGAAATAATAATTGTATTAACATATTTATCGAATATGTACATATCTCATCAACCATAAAAGAAGTACCTAAAAGAAGAATCAAATCTTCTTTAACTACTGTTAAACCTTGACCATTACACATGACCTTTCCAAATCTCTATGTCTACATTATTCCTGACAAAGATTATAAGGGGGAGAATATAAAGTAAAATCATGACACCTGAGAAAACAACCACCAACTCTGACTTAAATCATTAAACCTCAATAACTTTCACATGCTCATTTGTCTTATTCATTTTATACCAGTGAGCATATGAGCTATGAACACATCAATGAACCATATGATCAACTTCCTATATTAAGTAAGCATTCTATAAGAATTCCACATCCCTATTCAAATTAACATTCAAAAACTAAAGTATCTCTGGATACAAGCAATGAATAACAATAAATTATAACCTCTATTAGAGGAATTGGAATGAAAGCTACATAAAACCAATCATGTATGAGACAAGTATCTATCTTATGGGAAGAAAAACAAGAAATGTATGGAAGGATAATAAAAGCATGAATTAACCCTTAATCTAGATCTTGTAATTTTGGCTAGACCATTATATCTTGTTTCCCAATCTCCTCGAAGTTATTTTGCAAGAGAAGCACCCACAAGAAAAGAGGAACTATCACCAAAAGATCTTCAGGAAGATTATTTAGAGTATTCTTGAAGTGTTATTCCAATTTATCATAAGAGTACTTGGAAACTCTTGTATATTGATCTGATCTTATTAACACTCTTGAAACAGTCTGATACTCCAATGTTAGTGTTATATATAAGTAGTTTGGTAACAAGTTTGTAGACCTTGTTATCAGATCACATTTGTATACTCAAACACTTGAGTGTCTCACACAAATAAACATTAGGTCATACACTAGTACATCTCATCCAATTGCATATGATTAGTAATTTGGAGGCAAGTCTGGCCCACTTGTTAACAAATTCTTCTTATATGCATATGGAAACTTGATGTCATAAAATAAACCTACATTCTTTCATAATCCTCTAAGTAAAATCTTTTCTTGGAAACACTAGTTGTTTTCATCACCAGGGGAAGATAGTTGAAGGTGGAATCCAAGAGTTGATATTACTTGCAATTGGCACAAGGTGAAAACAGGAGACTAGTGGCAACTAGAGAAAAATCATCAAGCAACAGAAGTCAACAAGGAGCAACACTGTCTCAGGAAGAATTTATTCAGTAAAGCATTAGTTAATGTTAGAGAATCCATAACCTATATGCCTTGTCAAGCTCAATATAGATGAGGAACAAATAGTAAATTTCTTAAATGGAAACAAGTATCCAGTAAGAAATAACAACAAGGTATTGCATCCACATGTCTTGATATGTGGAGGTAGATGAAAACAATCTTAATACCTTGTTTTCCAAATCCTTTTCATAGATAAGACTAACAGATGACAACAAAAATTCATCTACACATAAACATACAAATGATCACTTGTTTCTAAAACAAGCATGGGATAATATTCATACTTGGAACCTGGTGGAAAACAAACAAATAAGATTTCAAAAGCCACTCAAGTTTTCCATTTAATCAAGTACTAAATACAACAACCTTTCTTACACACACCTAAGTAATATGTCAACCAAAAATGTATAAGAGTTACAACTACGAAAATAACAAAGCCTCATAAGACAACACAAGTTCATTACCTAATAAAAAGAATTCGGTATGTCATGGAATACAATTCCCTATTAAGTGATTTTCATTTCAATACACAGAAACAATACCAAGTAATGTTACCAAATTGTTTTCTAAAAGAATTTGTATCTAAAATGGTCCAATTAGAACACACCACTTGGTGAACCTTATGTGTGTTGTGTGAATATGATATTCATGCCTAAAATAAATTTTAAGACATTTAATAAATTAAATAGAGTGAAAACAATAAAATCACTTAATCTAGCACCCTAAATAAAAAATACAAATATTGGTCGAATTCACCAAAACAAAACATGGTGAGGTTGCAAATTTGATGAGTTTTCCAAATATAATTTTTCATAATTTTTATCTTTGCAATAAGGCCCGAAAACAATGTTTTCTTCTCAGTTTTAAAGACAGAGGGACTTAGTTGCAAATAATTGTAATCCTAGGGGGTTATTGAAAAGTGGAAATTCATTTCTTTTCTTCTCCCTCTCCGGCCAGAAGGCTGAGGGAGGATGTCACCGTGTCAATCTCGCCGCGGCCACCTCCCCTCCGACCGCTTGCAGGGGAGGATATGTACACCACGCCGACACCATGGTCCTCTTCTCCTCTCTCTCTCTCTCTCGCTCACACTCGTTTCTCTCTGTGAAGAACCCGAAAAGCCGAAACCCTAGCTCCCATGGCCGCCGGCCATTTCGAGGATTACGGCCACCACGGGGCGAACCGAGGCCACCAAGGGATGCGCCACATCCTCCTCTACTACCCCACCAATCCTCGTTTGCCGGGAGGTTCGCAGGAGGAGGAATTCCTGCATCTTGTTCATCTCCGGCCGCCGCCGGAAACTACTCGTCGCCGGCGCTACCGACCACGCCGTGCTCCACCGAGCTGCTCCACTCGCTCCTGGTTAGCTAGCGCACCGTATGGTGATTCCTGTTTAAATTTTCGTCAACGTAATCGAGCAAGCGCCGAGCGCCACCGTCTGTCACTGCATCGGTGGTCGCCGGAGTAGCTCCGGTGACCATTTGGTCACATCGCGGCCACCAACACGCTCGCCTTGATCACCTCTAGTCAGTGGAACAAACGAGAATCAACAATTTTCACTAGATCCTCGGATTGCATCCGTGATGGAGGATTCCCCTCTATGCTGACATCACAATGATGCCAGCATGACGTCATGAAGAAATTCCTTTTCTTTTTATTTTTGATTTAAAAATGGATATGATAGGTGGGTCCCACCTGTCAATTTAAAACAGAATAAACCCTAATCCTATTAAATAAAAAACTTAAGTTCTATAAATCGGAAAAATAAAAGTAATATACCAGATTAAGTAGAAAATTATAATCTATGTGTTTATGAAATTTTCAAAAATATTTGATTAAGTTTTAAAATTAAATATTTTGAATTTAAATTAATTCATTTAAAAATTGAGAAAAATAATAAATAATTCATAAAATCAGAAAAATACAAGGAATATACCAAAACGATCCAAATGACAAATGCAAATCATCTATGACGTTTTAAAAGTCATTTGACCAAGTTTTCATGTGTACAATATTTTGCCTAACCATTTAATTAATTTAAAATTAATAAATTAATATCTTATTCATATCTTTTCACAAAACTTCAAATGATATATCAAATTAAAGAGAAAAACATTTCCAACTCAAATATGACAAACATTAAAAATTTGTTTAACTTATAAACTTGTTTCTAAAAGTATAATGAAATTCTATAGTGTTCCATCATAACCAGAAAACAATTACCACAACAGTAATTTTCATTATTAATAAGACCCTAATGTTTTCACACCTAATAAACCTATCATAACAAGTAATTAGCTAGTTATGTGATGATAGAGTTAGTTGTACTAGTTCCTCATTTTCAAATAAACTTGATGTCATTAGCTCTACACTTTTGAACATAAAATAAATTGTGTCTGTTATCTCTTCAATAGTTATTTTCCATGTGTTGTTGTCTTGTTATCTAACCAGTAATAAAAACCTCTACCTAAACATGGTAACAGTTGTTTGCTAAGTATAAGTGAAACACATGAAAGTTTAAAAGAACTAATAACCACATCACCAGAGGTGATGAAACATTTCACCTCAAACCTGTGTGATTAAGATATCATATCAAATGTAGTTTACACTTGTAAGCTGGGGTATTTTCCAGGGTAATTCACGATATATCTCATAACTATGCATGTATCATCTTGCCAATGTTCTCTATAGTCCTTACCAGGACTACTTTGCTATCTTTCAGATCTCGGAATTGTCTACGCGACCCTCGAACCCCGAAGACATTGATTATTATGGTTATTTCAATCTCAGGCAAGTTCATCACTTGCTCATATCCTTTGTTGTACTTCATAACAAACTAATTGCAAAAACTCTATCGTATTACCACCTAGTCTCAAAAGAATGCATGATCCTATTTTTATAATAATATGACTACTTGAATGACTACCCGAGTGGTAGTGTTCTGTTTGGTGGGCGGATGGGACCATGGTAAGATGAATAGGTCAAAGGAAGGTTCCATATGCATGGGAAAGTATTACCTAGGATTAATCACAACCATCGTTCGGATTCTTGCGTCGTAAATTCGCGTTAACCATGGGTATTCTATGGGGGGATTAAGTCAGCTGTGATCTTCTCTCGTTCGCATGCCAACGGACTGCCAGAGACGTACGTTGTAGGTCTTGCGAGACTACATGCACATGGGTGGGAGCCCTTACGTCCCACGGACTCTGGGGTCTATGAGTGTCTGCCAGGGGCGCGTAGATCTCCATCGTGAGGGGTGGAATCAGGCGTTCAATCTGCTAGCGGAAATGGGTGGGCATGCGTTGTGCGAAGAAGCGCGGTTTGGCTTGGACCAACAACCGGGCCCCACACCTGAGTGGGAGTGGACAGGAATGTACACCTGGTTGTTCAAGAAAGGATGTGGCATGTTACCCCCTGTTCCGGGAAGGAGCTGCGAACGCCGCAAGAAAGGCAACTCCATGAAGTTCTAGTTCTGTGAAGATCTGGCGGGCATAGTTTTCAGAACTAAAAGCAACCTCTTGAAGAAAGATTTACAAAAACCTTGCATTAGCTTATGACTCTTTCGAGTCTAAAGTTGTAGTTAGTGCATCAAACTACCCACTATGTATCATGAACTTGCTGAGTAACGCTCGTTACTCATTCGTTCCCGTTTGACCCCCTGCTTAGAGTTGAAGCCTGATGGAAGTCATCATCGTGAAGCCATCGCTACCTCATGAAGCTAGGTGGAGTGATCTCTTACTTAGCCAGTAAGGCATCATCATCAACAACGCTGGTGGAGGAGATGCTATCTAGGTGCAGGTGGAGAACATTCTTGGACCTAGTTGTATCAAGCCATAGATTAGGGCTGACATCAGCCATAGTAGATTTAGTTCTGAGCTAGAGTTATTCTCCAGCTTGGAGCTTCGAATTGCTTCTTCTGATGTTTCATTTGCAGGAGATCTTCTTTGATTCTTCAAAAAGATTCTCAAGATTTTGTAATGAAGTTTGTATCCTATAGTTTTGCCTGGACCTGCTATGTTTCTGTTGTACTACTCTGAGGGATGTAATATTCACGGATAAGTCCTTCTGTGAGTATTATGTCATCAACTTGTGCACTACACATGAAGTGGTGTGCTGGGTCACCACAGATGGTATTAGAGGAAGCGACCTTAGTGTCGTGGGATAATCACGGCAGACGTTACCGGGGGTAACTGGTCTTGGGGCAAGACGACACAGGCGTTTGGGAGAGGGTTTAGCTCAGAGGAAAACATGATGGAACTCGATCTGGTAGCCGGCAATCAAGTCGCCGAGTCTCCGATCTCAAAATATTAACTCAACTCTCGTGTTACACTGGATGCTCGATACCAAGCGATATTGCTAGGGCTCTTAGATCTCAATTAACCTAACTTAGGGGCCGGTTTATAAAGCACCCGACCCCCTGGCTTGCCCTCCAAGGCGCACCCTGAATCCTACCCGGACACTATGTACAAAACCCTAACTTTCCTTATCGTAACCCACAATCCGGGCTACGAGGCCTACAATCTTAGGCCTTCTAGAAGTTCTTTTATCCTTAGCCGGGTCTTGCGCAGCGTCCTTTGGGCCGAATTACACCTTGGAATTGGGCTACCGGGTTATCATCCCTCCATCAGTAGTCCCCAGAATAGCTTGGGCTTCACAAGATCCTCTTTGAAGCGCACGCTATTCCCTGCAAAACTATCAAACTTACAAGTTCAATGGGGGCCGGGTTACGTTACTTTGATGAACAGCTAGGCCTAACTCCACGGCGGCCATATTGTAACCCGGCTTTCTCCAAGTCTTTTCTTGTCTTCCCGGGTCAACACCCCGATAAGAATGTCAAAGATTCGGCTAACTTTACTCGATAATTGACCCCAATTTTGCGGAGAGGATCTCATTCTTGTTTCGATCCGGACATCTTGTTTAGCACTCAAAGGACACCCCACGTAATCCAGGCAAATAGCCGTTTAACCCGAAATTTCCGGTTGCCAACCGTTGGGCTAGGTTTAGCCGCCCACACCATTATAAATAGTCACTTAAGAGCGAATCCAACCCCAACGGCTCATTTTCCCCCTTCCTTCTTCCTCCTCGCCTCCGCGCCCAAGCTCACAGAGCATCGCCACGGAGACCCCACGCGCATCACCAGAGCCAATCGGCCGCCGGCTGCGCTCCGCCACGGTTCGCCCCGCGCCGCCGCCAAGATCCGCCGCCGCACCCCCGACCTGCCCGCCGGGAATCGCAAAAGGACACCAAGCTTGCGCGATCTGCCTCCGTCGGGCTTCAATTCGATCTCCTCCAGTAAGTCTCTTACATCCATTAACTTGTGCTCGCAATTTCTCGATTTACCTCGGATTAGATCTAAGTCAACCCGCCGGCCGTTTTTCTGGTCACGCCGAATTAGGTCGCCCGAATTAATTCTAACTCATCCAATGACTTAAACATGGATTTCACTTTGCTCCCCTACTGACCATAATCACTAATTTCACCACAAATCTAGAAATGGAATCTCCAATCTAGGCTCGGGCCGCCCAAAATTTCCGCGCTGGCCACTGACACCCGGAAAATTCTCTTTTTCCGGCTCCTTTGTTTGCAGTAGACACATGGGTAACCATCTATCTTTCCCAAACGCCTCTCAACACATAAACACTTCATAGTTTTCGTAACGATGTTTGATACCCGGACAACTCGTAACCTTGCTCCATAGAATGATACCCGGATAACTCTTTTACTTCCATGTCTTCTTGATATTCTTCGCAAACATTTGGATGACTCATGATTCCCGAGTCTCATTTCTTGTACTCTTCTATCTCGTGCTTTTGCAGGTTAATCTCATGGCTCCCAAGAGGCAGGGGAAACAACCGGCCAAGGCCAAGACCACCAACTCCATATCCGCCAACTGGGCGCGGTCCACGGTTACGAAGGCCAAGTTAGAAGAACTGGCCGAATTAGGAGTCCTCCCTTCTCAAAAGGATATCCATTGGAGGGTGCCGGGTGATGAGACCCGGCCCACGCCCACCAATGATGAGGTAATATGCTTTGTAGAGCACGTGACCCGGGGGTTCCGTCCTCCGGGTCACCCTTTCTTTCGAGATGTTTTGAGCCACTACGGCCTCCGAATATTTGACATAGGGCCTAACTCTGTGTTAAATATTTCCCATTTCATCGTTCTTTCCGAGTCATACTTGTGCACACCGCCAAGTTTGGCTCTTTTTATCGAGCTTTTTCAGTGCAAACCGTGTCGCGAAAGCGGTGACGGGGCACTTCTCGCTTGCGGCGGGGTCTCTATCGAGCGCCGCAAAAATTCTTTGATGCCACCCCTCACTCTCAACTCCCACGTCAAACACTGGCAACTCTCATATTTCTATTGCCGAGACACCTCCCCACCCGGCCAAAAGAAACTGCCAGGTTACTCGGAGGGCCTTCTCGATATCTCCGAGACTTTCAACGCCTTTGCCCCTGACTCGGACAGGGAGGCCATCCGGCCTTTACTAGCCAAAATCTCTGTTCTGTCGGCCCAAGGTCTCATTGGGCTTAACCTGGTGAAAACTTGGGTCGATTTACGGATCCAACCCAATTCCATCCGCACTAAGTTAATGTGCGAGTATTCGGGACACACCACGGACTCGCTCCGGTACTCCACCCATAGCTTTGCAGCCGGAGACACCAACAAGACTATCAAGAGCTTCTTGATAGAGAAGTTGGAGGTAATCCGGAATATAGCCGGGTTAGAACCCTTCACGCGTGAGAGCCCGGCCCCCAAGGTAAAGACTCGGCTTTCATACTTTTATCTTCACACTTTCCACTCAATATGACTAATAACCCTTATTCTTATATCTTCATCTCAGGCCGATGATCCCTTTTGGAAGATTGAAACTCCTCCTAGCTCTGAAACTCCAGAGGAGAAAGAAGACGCCGCTAACTCGGATGAAGGTACATTCCGAGTTTCACTTAGCTTTTTTTCTTTCTTTTTTGAAATCACTGTTGTTCATTCTTCGTTTTCCGATTGTAAATCCTGATAACTTTCAGAACAAAAAGAGAAAGACGATGAAGAAGAAGAAACTGAAGGCAGGGTGGAGTCAGCGAGTGACGAGGACGACGCTGAGCCAACAGTCAAGATCGGAACAAAGAGAAAACCCCAAGGGGTCGTCTTCAAGGTTCCATACCTTTTCCTTGCCTCTAAATCATACTTACTTGATATCATGCACAAACTAACCCGGGATCTGTCCTTCTGGTCATATCTGAAGGAACCGCTCGCGACCAAGCGCCGGGTGACTCGGAACTTTCCAGGTGATGGTGCTCTTAACCCGGGCACTTCATCGTCTCCGGCTCAACGCGCCGGTATTTATCTAATCCTTTCTCGAATATCAAAGTCTTTCCAAACCATCTCCTTACAAGATAATTCCGTGTCTTACTTGATGTTTTTCAGCTTCATCCGGGTCCAGCAGTGAGCTCCCCTCGGACTTCGTGGTGAATCCCGGGTAAAGTTCCCTTCCTGATGCTTTATCGTTGTTTCATCGCTTTTTTCCAGCCATACGCTAACTGCCTGCTTACATTGTCCATAGAGCCGCGGTCACTGTTAGCGATCAAGAAGATATGGAGACCGATGACCCGGATACGGAGAACCGGACTGATGATAGGCACGCCGCAGCTGGCGGGGAAGAACAACAAGTGCCACCAATAAACCCCGCCGACCGAGAGGCCGAGTATCCCATAGCCTCTCATGTACTCGAGGAGGAAGACGCTGCGGACCTGGGCGCAGGAAAGAGGGCACCAGACTCCGATACTCAAACGACCCGGATACCCCCTCGCACCAAGAGGAGAGTCCCTCCTCCAAGTCCCCAAGGTCCCGGGTCTTCCAATTTGGGCGATAAAACTTTCGACTAGATGATGAGCACTCTCCTTTGCTATGAAGGCCTCGGAGAAAGATGTGCTAGAGCGCATGGCAGCGGAGCACCAGGTAATGTTACCTAATATCTCTTCTTATCCATCTAGTCCCCAAGTGCCGAGTACAATTTGTTGAAATTGTGCTCGGCATTCTGCGCGATAATCGGCTTGCCATGATATCCGACTAATTCTCATATTTTGATTTCTCATAGGCACATGCCACCCGGTCCGATGAACTTTTGCTCAAGACCGAACAACTGCTGCTTGCCGAGGTAAAGCGGAGGGAGGCCCTTGAAGATGAAGTGGAAACTTTGAAGAAAAGTGTTTCCAAGTATAAGAAAAGGTGTACCACTTCTCGAAGCGCACTGAAAAAGTTGTCGGAGCAAGTTCCCGATACTTATCGTATCTTGCTTAGTAAGTTTCTTGATGCTGACTGCCTTCAAGCCTCTATTTTGTTACATGATACTCGGGATTAATGATATGGCCTTTCTTTGTTTCAACTGCAGGTGCTAACCTTGCAACCCCAGAAGAAGATGCCGTTGCAAAGGCTAAAACCTTAAAAACTGTGCTCCGGACTTTCTTCGCCGGCACCAAGTATATACTAGATGCCGTGAAGTGGCCGACTGAGGTATATCCGGGTGAAGAAAATCTTATCCAAGCTTGCTCGACTGTGCCTGCATGGATCGAGATCTGGAAACGTTCGGCGTGCCGGATTGGTATGACCCGGGCCTTTGCGCTGGCAAAGGCTTATTTTCCTAAGCTTGAGCCGGCAAAAGTGATATCCGGGTTTCCAGAATTCAAAGCAGACGGCTCCAAGTTTGGGCCCAAGGACTTCAAGGCCGTACAATCCTCAGTGCGTCACTCGGCAACCGCTTTGGCCGATAGTATGGATCTGGGTACGTTAATGAGTTCGTATGATGCTGAAGGCAAGATCGTGAAGGAGGAAGCGCCCCCACCTTTCGACATTTTGGAAAAATGGGCTGCTGATTCGGCCAGGAAGAGGGAAGAAACCGCGAAGAGGGAGGCCGAGTTAGGATCAGAGCCAACCACTTCTACACCGGCCGTCCTCCCGCCTGTCCGTCCTGATGCGAAGAACCCGGGTGATGATGCCGGGAGAGCCGCGGAGCAAGCCTAGGACCAAGACCTGGAGGGCAAGGGTAAGGGTGTGGATTCTACTCAAGAATCCGAGTAAACAAATGCTACCACGATACCTTGGCCGTTTTGCTGCTCTTGTTCGAAACAGATATTCTTTTGTCGGTGCATCTATGCACCTTTGATACTAGTACCAAGATTTGTAACATACTTTAATTCCTTGATATACCTCGTTCCTCTTCTGGCCTCTGGATGAACTTTATATTTATCTGGTTTTCTAAGCTTATTCTCGATATCCGGCTTTCCTTATGGTTCCTTTTGTGAGACTCGGTTTCTGAGCCTCTTGGGTTCTGACAGGGGGACTTTTCTCTAAGTCCCCAAGTCCCCAAGACTCGGATGTTAGGGCTTGTTGGGCTTAGTAACAACTTGTTTCTGTTTCAAAATCCTCGGTCCCCAAGGCCCGAAATCTGAGTCTGGGATGTGCGGTCTTTTCCAGAGAACAAATTGTTTTTACTAAGCCCAAGCCTTAGAGCCGTTTCACGTGAGTATTGAAGTTATGCTTGATAAACGTTGAGTTTCCAGCTATTAGCCTTATACTCTACATAACTTGTGGTTTAGATGACCCTTTTGACAATCTTGTACTATAAGCCGGCTTTCGCGTGGATATCATGTTGTTACATCTGTACGAAAACAGGGTCAGGCAAGTCCCATTGGGCTTCATGGCTGATTGTAATCGTAAGCGAGCAAATCATGCCACTTTAGTGCGAGTCACATCGAGCTTAAGTAAGAAAAGTCAATAAAATTTGGCTCCTTTGTCCGGTTATAAGATTGCGGCCGTACTCGTTTGCGAGTAATCGGCCCTTATAACTCATAGGCATCAAGGCCGGGTCTTTGAGTTTGTAACTGTGCTATTCAAGCAATCAGCCCTCAAGACCTATATATATGCAACATACTTGATGATACTGATGTACTGATAGCAATAAATAATGCTTACGTGTAATCGAAGTAAAGATCATAAAATAAGGCTTGATAACCATCTCTTTATTGATACGAGAAAGTTTTGGGTCAGCAGGCCGCCTCATTAAAAACCTTCCAGTCCCCTTAGGTACCCTGGATAGGAAAAGAGTGCGTCTGAAACCTGCTGCCCGTTACATTGTTTAGTTCTCCTTGGGAATCTGTCCGGAACTGTCATAATCGATACACATTCTCCACTTGTTGATCTTTTTTACCATGAGTACCGGGCTTGCCAGCCAATCCGGATAAGGCGTTTCCATGACGCGGCTGGTTGTGAACGGCTGCGCAATTTCTTCTCTTGTGGTGGATTGTTTGAGGGAATCACCTTTTCCGAAAGCCACCATCTTGGTATCTCGTGCTGCCTTGAGTTTTGCCCTTTCGCCTTCAGTACTCGACTTTTTCAGGGTTGTTCTGTCATCCGAGTCTGTTTGAGCCCGGTAATATTTGAGTTCCTCTTTTCTACAAGTTTGTTCAGCCATTGCTGCATCTCCTTCCTCGCACTCAGCCGCTATGTCCCGGCTTCGTGTATGGTGATGGTATGTTTAGGACCCGGGATTTTTAGCTGTAGATACACGTAACATGGCCTAGCCATGAATTTAGCATAAGCCGGCCTTCCGAATAGCGCGTGATAAGGACTGCGCAATTTGACCACCTCAAAAGTGAGCCACTCAACTCGATAGTTATCCTTTGATTCCCCAAAAGCTACCTCCAATGCGATTTTTCCCTCGGGGCACGCTGAATGACCCGGCACTATCCCATGAAAAATTGTTGAACTTTTTTGTAGCTGAGACTCCTTGAGACCCATCAAAACAGTATATTGATGCTACTTCCACCGTCCATCAAAACCTTTTTCAGCTCATACCCATTAACCTGCGGTGCGACTACTAATGCTAAGACTCCCGGGTGTTCTATTCTTTCCGGGTGATCCCTTCTGCTCCATGTTACGTCCTGTTCTGACCATCTCAGGTATCTCGGGACAGCCGAGGACACCGAGTTTACCGCCTGTTTTAATATCTTCTTGTCCTTGTTGGAACTTCCTGTAGTATGCACGTGATATTGACCCAATTGCTTGGGGTTGGCCTGGAAACCTCCTGCTCCCCCTTGGTTATTACCTTGATTTCCAGCTGCCGGGTTATCGGCTGGGGGTGGGCTGTTGCCCGAGTTTCCACCTGGACCCGGTCCTCCTCCCCGACCCGCACCTCGCATGGCTCTGTTCACTTCCTCATTCTTCCATCTTTGTAGGTCGGCGCACTACTCCAAGGAGTGGTTAGCTGGCCTACCGTTCCTGCTGTGCTTCGGGCATGCCATTCGGAATATGTCCCAATTATTACTCGGCCTTGGTGGCCCTTGATAGTTTCCTCTGTTGTGATTCCCAGTACTGAAATTTCCTTCTGCCCTGGGTCTGGAGGATCCGACTTCAGTGTTGGCGACAAACTCGGAGCCTCCTTCAAACGGGCGCTTGTTCTGGCTGTTGTTACCTGGCGCTGATCCATTGCCGGTTCTTCCGTTATTACTTGTGTTTGCTTTTGCTTTTTTATCATCAGTTTCCTCTTCCGTAGTGTCCGTTGCGGCATGTTTGTTGCATGCATCCATCAGTTCTCCCATTGTAACCTCCGAAGCATTCCGACTAGATTTCATGCGAGTTAACTTTTGTACTAAAGGTGTGTACTTGCAGGTCTTTGCCATAGCTTGCAGCGCATCCTTGGGCTGAATATCTGTAGATGAATGAAGTATTTCCATAACCCGGCGCACCCAGCTGCGTGCCGATTCTCCCTTCTTCTGAACACATCGCTCTAGGTCATCAATAGTGAATAACTTTCTGCACGTCCCGTGAAAGTGCTTGATAAACGCAGTTTTCAATTCTTCCCATGACTTGATATATCCTTCCGGTAGATTGGTGAACCATAACTTTGCTGCTCCCTCTGACATCATTAGATACATGAATTTGGCTTGAAGATTCTCGGACGCATTGCGAATTGACATGGCCATCTCATAACTGCTCAACCATGTTTCCGGATCCATAGTCGGCTCGTAATTCACTACTTTACCCGGTTCTTTGAACTTTTCCGGGTAAGGCTCAGCCCTGATGCTATCTGAAAGACACTTAGGTCCTGCAAGAATGGTCGAAGCTGGTCTTACTCGGGAAACGTGTGATCCTGCAGGGGGTACAGCTGGACGCGGTACTTGTCGTGGGATTATCACGGCAGACGTTACCGGGGGTAACTGATCTTGGGGCAAGACGACACAGGCGTTTGGGAGAGGGTTTAGCTCAGAGGAAAACATGATGGAACTCGATCTGGTAGCCGGCAATCAAGTCGCTGAGTCTCCGATCTCAATATATTAACTCGATCTCTCGTATATACTGGATTCTCGATATCAAACGGTACTACTAGGGTTCTTAGATTTCTCTCAACTAGACCTAGGGGTCGGTTTATAAAGCACCCGTACCCCCTGGCTTACTCTCCAAGGCGCACCCTGACTCCTACCCGGACACCGCATACAAACTCTAACTTTCCTTTACCGTGACCCACAATCCGGGTTACGAGGCCTACAAACTTGGGCCTTCCAGAAGTTTCTTAACCCTTAGCCGAATCTTGCGCAGCGTCCTGTGTGTCGAGTTATGCCTTGGAGTTGGCCTACCGGGTTAGCATCCCTCCATCAGTAGTCCCCAGAATAGCTTGGGCTTCACGGATCCTTCCTTGAAGCGCTTGCTATTCCCTGAAAAAACATCAAATGCCCAAATGCATGAAGGCCGGGTTAAAACGCTTCGATAAACAGCTAGGCCCAACTCCACGGTGGCCATATAGTAACCCGGCTCCTCTCCAAATACCCGGCTTAGCTTTCCGGGTCTAAGCCCTTATAAAAGTGTCAAGATCCTGCACTTTACTCGATAATTGATCTTGATATTATGAAGAATATCTCCTTCTTATTTCTGCCCAGATATCACGTTCAACACTTAAAGCGTATTTCGCAAAACTCAAACAGATAGCCGTTACTCCGTAATCCCCGGATCCCGCTCGTGGAGCCAAACTTATCCACATGAACCATTATAAATATGCTCGTAGGGGTAACCCTAACCCCAACGGCTCACTTCCCCCATTCCTCTTCCTCTCTTCCTCCGCGTTCAAGCTCACAGAGCGCCACCACGGAAATCCCGCGCGCATCACCGGAGCCTATTGGCCGCCGGCTACGCTCCGCCACAGCGCACTCTGCACCGCCGCCAAGATCCGCCGCCAAACCCCCGACCGGCCCGCCGGGAATCGCAAAGGGGCACCAATCTTGCGCTATTTGCCTTCGTCGAGCTTCGCTTCGATCTCCTCCAGTAAGCCTCCCATACCCGTTAATTGGCCTCCGCAATTTCTTGATTTTCTTCAGATTAGATCTAGGTCAACCCGCCGGTCATTTTCCCGGTCATGCCGAATTAAGTTACTTGTACTCACTCTAGTTCATCCAATGGATTAGATACTAACTTTGCTTTACTCCCCTACTGCCCATAGCTGCTAATTTTGCCACAAACCCAGAAATAGAATCTCTGGCCTGGGCTCGGGCCGCCCAATTTTTCTGCCCTCACCTCTATCATCCGGAAAATCTTCCCTTTTCCGACTCCCTTTATTCGTAATAGGTACCTGTGTAACCATCCATCACCCTCGAACATTCTTTCAATGCATAAACCTCCATGATTTTTATAATGACGCTTGATACCCGGATAGCTTGAACCTTGCTCCACGAAATGACACCCGGATAGTATGTAACTTCCATATTGCCTCGATGCCACTCACCAATACTCGACCAGTTTATGGTTTCCGGGTCTTATTCCTTGTATCCTTCTACCTTGTGCTTTGCAGGTCAATCACATGGCTCCCAAAAAGCAGGGAAAAACACCAGCCAAGGCCAAGACCACCAATTCCATATCCGCCAACTGGGCGCGATCTTCGGTCACCAAGGCCAAGTTAGAAGAACTGGCAGAGTTAGGGGTCCTACCCCCTCAAAAGGAGATCCACTGGAGGGTGCCGGGCAACGAGACCCGGCCTACCCCGGCGAAAGACGAGGTAATATGTTTCGTGGAACACGTGACCCGGGGCTTCCGTCCTCCGGGTCACCCTTTCTTCCATGATATTCTAAGCCATTATGGCCTTCGCATTTTTGACATAGGGCCTAATTCCATATTAAATATCTCCCACTTCATCGTTCTCTCCGAGTCATACTTGTGCACTCCGCCAAGTTTGGCTCTTTTTGTCGAGCTTTTCTAGTGCAAACCGTGCCGCGAAAGCGGTGACGGGGCACTTCTCGCTTGCGGCGGGGTTTCTATCCAGCGCCGCAAGAATTCTCTGATGCCACCCCTCACTCTCAACTCCCACGTCAAACACTGGCAACTCTCGTACTTCTACTGCCGAGACACCTCCCCACCCGGCCAAAAGAAACTGCCGGGTTACTCGGAAGGCCTTCTCGATATCTCCGAGTCTTTTAATGCCTTTGCCCCTGACTCGGACAGGGAGGCCATCCGGCCTTTATTAGCCAAAATCTCTGTTCTGTCGGCCCAAGGTCTCATTGGGCTTAACCTGGTGAAAACTTGGGTCGATTTCCGGATCCAACCCAACTCCATCCGCACTAAGTTAATGTGCGAGTATTCAGGGCACGCTACAGACTCGCTCCGGTACTCCACCCACAGCTATGCAGCCGGAGACACCAACAAAACTATCAAGAGCTTCTTGACAGAGAAGATGGAGGTAATCCGGAACATAGCCGGGTTAGAACCCTTCACTCGGGAGAACCCGGCCCCCAAGGTAAAGACTCGATTTTCGTACTCTTTCTTTCACACCTTCCACTCGATATGACTAATAACCCTTACTCTTATACTTCCTCCCAGGCTGATGATCCCTTTTGGAAGATTGAAACTCCTCCTAACTCCGAGAACCCAGAGGAGCAAGAGGATGGCATTAACTCGGATGAAGGTATGTTTCGAACTTCACGTAATTCCCTTGAGTTCATCGTGTCCCGTTCTTCATTTTCCAACTGTGACCTTGATAACCTCCAGAGTCAGAGGACAAGGACGAAGGAGAAGAGACTGACGGCAAAGTAGAATCCGCCAGTGACGAGGAGGAAGTGGAGCCGACAGTCAAAGTCGGATCTAAGAGAAAACCCCGAGGGGCCGTCCTCAAGGTTTCATATCGCCTCCTTGCATTCAATTCGTACTCCTTTGATGATATACATGAGCTAATCTTGACGTTATTCCACTGGCCATATTTAAAGGAGTCGCCCATGACCAAGCGCAGAGCAACTCGTTACCCGAGTGATGATGCTCTTAACCCGGGTATTTCATTGTCTCCGACTCGGCGGGCTGGTATTTACCCTATCCTTTCTCGGATGAAACAATCTTCCTGAACCATGCCCTTATGAAATCTTGCTTGATACTTTTCAGTTTCGCCCGGGTCCAGCAGCGAATTCCCTTCGGACTTTGCGGTGAATACCGGGTAAAATCCCTTTCCTGATGCTCTATCACATTTTCATCACCCTTTCCTGATTGTACACTAACTGCTCACTCATAATATCTATAGGGCCACGGTCGTTATTAGCGACCAAGAGGATATGGAGACCGATGACCCGGGTAAGGGGAACTTGGCTGATAAGACAACAGCCGCGTCTAGCGGCGAAGAACAAGCGTCACCAATAAACCCGGCCATATAAGAAGCCGAGTATCCGATAGCCTCTCATGCAAGCAAGAAGGGCAAAACTGCAACTCTGGGTGCAGGAGAAGGAGCATCGGATTCCGACATTCGAATGACCCGGAGGCCGCCTTCTGCTAAGAAGAAAACTCCTTCTCCGAGGTTCCAAGGCCCCGGATCCTCTAATACGGGTAATGATACCTTTGATGAACTGATGAGCGCTCTCCTCAATATGAAGACCTCAGAGAGCAATATTCTGGAGCGCATGGCCGCCGAGCACCAGGTAACAACACTTGATATCTCACAGTATACACTTAGTCCCCAAGTTCCGAGCATAACTTTGTTGAAGTTATGCTTGGTACTTTATTCAATAGTCGGCTTGCCATGATACCCGACTGATACTTGTGCCCCTTGTTCTTTACAGGCACAGATGACCCGGTCTGACGAATTTTTGCTCAAGACCGAACAACTTATTCTTGCGGAGGTGAAGCGTAGAGAAACCCTTGAGGCTGACATGGAAACCTTGAAGAAGGATGTTTCGAAATACAAGAAGAAGTGCACTACTGCTCAAACCGCACTGAAAAAATTATCGGACCAGGTTACCGATACCTATCGCATCTTGCTTAGTAAGTTTTTGCTGCCAACTGACTTCATGCCTTTACTTTATTATATGATACTCGGGATTACTGATACGTTCTTCCTTTGTTTCAACTGTAGGTGCCAACCTTGCGGCCCCAGAGGAGGATGCCATTGCCAAGGCTAGAACCTTAAAGACTGTGCTCCGGACTTTCTTTGCCGGCACAAAGTTTATACTGGATGCCGTGAAGTGGCCTACTGAGGTATACCCGGGTGAAGAAAATCTCATCCAAGCCTGCTCCACTGTGCCTGCCTGGATTGAAATCTGGAAACGCTCGGCATGCCGGATTGGTATGACCCGGGCATTTACCCTGGCCAAGGCTTACTTTCCGAAGCTTGACCCGGCAAAGGTAATATCCGGGTTTCCAGAATTCAAGGCAGATGGTTCCAAGTTCACACCCAAGGACTTCAAGGCCATACAGTCCGCAGTGCGTCACTCGGCCACCACTTTGGCCGATAGTATGGATCTGAACACAATTATGAGCGCATACGATGCTGAAGGCAAAATCGTTACAGAGGACGCACCCCCGCCCTTTGATGTTTTGGAGAAGTGGGCTGCTGACTCGGCCAGGAAGAGGCAAGAAACTGCAAAGAGAGAGGCCGAGTTAGGATCAGGGCCAACCACCTCTACCCCAGCTGTTCTTCCGCCTGTCCGTCCTGCCTCGAAGAATCCGGGTGATGATGCCGATAAAGCCAAAGAGCAAGTCCAGGAGCAAGACCCAGAGGCCAAGGGCAAAGACGTGGACCCTACTCAGGAAGCCGAATAGGCAGTTACCATCGAAATACCTCGATCGTCTGATACTTTTGTTCGAAACAAGTATTCTTTTGACGGTGCGCCTGTGCACCCTTGATACTGGTGTCGCAACTTGTAACGCACTTTAATTCCGTGATGCACTTCGTGCCTTTCTAGGCTTTTTGATGAACTTGATACTTGTCTATCTTATTCCTGATAATCCAACTTTCTATTCATTTCTTTTTATTCCCCTCCTTATTTCCGAGTATCGTGAGTTTTGACAGGTGGACTTTTCTTTAAGTCCCCAAGTCCCCATGACTCAGACATTGGGGTCTTTCGAACTTAGCAATGAAATAACTTGATCCCGCTTCGAAACCCACAGTCCCCAAGGCCCGAATATCCGAGTCTGTGGTGTGTGGTCTTTTCGAAGAGAACAAACTCATTGTTGCCAAGCCGAAACCCGGAATTATTTCATACAGATAATGAAGTTATGCTTGATAAACGTTGAGTTTCCAGCTATTAGCCTTGTACTCTGCATAACTTGTGGTTTAGATGACCCTTTTGACTATCTTGTACTGTAAGCCGGCTTTCGCATGGATACCATGTTGTTACATCTATACGAAAACAGGGTCAGGCAAGTCCCATTGGGCTTCATGGCTGATTGTAATCGTAAGAGAGCAAATCATGCCACTTTAGTGCGAGTCACATCGAGCTTAAGTAAGAAAAGTCAAGAAAATTTGGCTCCTTTGTCCGGTTATAAGATTGCAGCCGTACTCGTTTGCGAGTAATCGGCCCTTATAACTCATAGGCATCAAGGCCGGGTCTTTGGGTTTGTGGCCGTGCTATTTAAGCAATCAGCCCCCGAGACCTATATATATTCAACATACTTAATGATACTGATGTATTGGTAGCAGTGGATCGTAACAAAATAGGACTTGATAACCATCTCTTTATTGATATGAGAAAATTTGGATCAGCAAGCCGCCTCATTAAAAACCTTCCAGTCCCCTTAGGTCCCTGGGTAGGAAAAGAGCGCGTCTGAAACCTGCTACCCTTTACATTGTTTTTAGTTCTTCTTGGGAACCGGTCCCGGGCTGACGTGACCGATACAGATTCTCCATTTGCTGGACTTTTTCATGATGAGTACCGGGTTTACTAGCCAACCCGGGTGAGGTGTTTCCATAACGCGGCTGGTTGCGAGCGGCCGTGTGATTTCTTCTCCTATGGCAGATTGTTTGGGGGAATCATCCTTAACAAAAGCCACCATCTTAGCATCTTGTGATGCCTTGGACTTTGCTCTTTCGCCTTCGGTACTCGGCCTTTTTGATGTGGTTCTGTCCTCCGGGTCTGCTTGAGACCGGTAATGCTTGAGCTCCTCTTTTCTACAGGCTTGCTCGGCCATTGCTGCGTCTCCTTCATCGCATTCAGCTGCTATGTCTCGATTTCCATGTATTGTAATGGTCTACTTAGGACCCGGGATTTTTAGCTGTAGATACACGTAACACGGCCTAGCCACGAATTTGGCATAAGCCGGCCTTCCGAATAACGCGTGATAAGGACTGCGCAACTTGACCACCTCAAAAGTGAGCCACTCAACTCGATAGTTATCCTTTGATTCCCCAAAAGCTACCTCCAATGCGATTTTTCCCTCGGGGCACGCTGAATGACCCGGCACTATCCCATGAAATATTGTTGAGCTTTTTTGTAGCTGAGACTCCTTGAGGCCCATGCGTAAGAAGGTTTCCCAATACAGTATATTGATGCTACTTCCACCATCCATCAAAACCTTTTTCAGCTCATACCCATTGACCTGCGGTGCGACTACTAATGCTAAGACTCCCGGGTGTTCTACTCTCTCCGGGTGGTCCCTTATGCTCCATGTTACATCCTGTTCTGACCATCTCAGGTATCTTGGGACGGCCGAAGAAACTGAATTGACCGCTTGTTTCAGTATCTTTTTGTCCTTGTTAGAACCTCCTGTGGTATGCACGTGATATTGACCCAACTGTTT
Organism: Alopecurus myosuroides; assembly: GCA_028641055.1. Classification (NCBI taxonomy): domain Eukaryota; kingdom Viridiplantae; phylum Streptophyta; class Magnoliopsida; order Poales; family Poaceae; genus Alopecurus; species Alopecurus myosuroides. The sequence goes on from CM054057.1 coordinate 499,648,335, forward strand.
GGGGTTAGCCTGGAAACCTCCTGCTCCCCCTTGGTTATTACCTTGATTTCCAGCTGCCGGGTTACCGGCTGGGGGTGGGCCGTTGCCCGGGTTTCCACCTGGACCCGGTCTTCCTCCCCGTCCTGCACCTCGCATGGCTCTGTTCACTTCCTCATTCTTCCATCTCTGTAGGTCGGCGCACTGCTCCAAGGAGTGGTTAGCTGGCCTACCGTTCCTGCTGTGCTTCGGGCATGCCATTCTGAATATGTCCCAATTATTACTCGGCCTTGGTGGTCCTTGATTTTTTCCTCCATTGTGATTTCCAGCATTGAAATTTCCTTCTGCCCTGGGTCTGGAAGATCCAGCTTCAGTATTGGCGACAAACTCGGAGCCTCCTTCAAACGGACGCTTGTTCTGGCTGTTGTTACCCGGCGCTGATCCGTTGCCGGTTCTTCCGTTACTACTTTTGTTTCCTTTTGCTTTTTTATCATCGGTTTCCTCTTCCGTAGTGTCCGTTGCGGCATGTTTGTTGCATGCATCCATCAATTCTCCCATTGTAACCTCCGAAGCATTCCGACTAGATTTCATGCGAGTTAACTTTTGTACTAAAGGTGTGTACTTGCAGGTCTTTGCCATAGCTTGCAGCGCATCCTTGGGCTGAATATCCGTAGACGAATGAAGAATTTCCATAACCCGGCGGACCCAGCTGCGTGCCGATTCTCCCTTCTTCTGAACACATCGCTCTAAGTCGTCAATAGTGAATAATTTTCTACACGTCCCGTGAAAGTGCTTGATAAACGCAGTTTTCAATTCTTCCCATGACTTAATAGATCCTTCCGGTAGATTGGCGAACCATAACTTTGCTGCTCCCTCTGACATAATTAGATACATGAACTTGGCTTGAAGATTCTCAGACGCATTGCGAATTGTCATGGCCATCTCATAGCTGCTCAACCATGTTTCCGGATCCATAGTCGGCTCATAATTTACCACTTTACCCGGTTCTTTGAACTTTTCCGGGTAAGGTTCAGCTCTGATGCTATCCGAAAGACACTTAGGCCCTGCAAGAATGGTTGAAGTTGGTCTTACTCGGGAAACATGTGATCCTGCAGGGGGTACAGCTGGTTGCGGTACCGCTGGTGGCCCATGTGCCGCAGACCCGGCCACGGCTCTCCTGGCCCTGGAACTATCCACGATGGCCTGTGCTGCTGATGCTGCTGGTACTGCCTGAATGTGTGGAGGAGGCAGCATTTACTGCTGCTCTTCCCTCCGCCGTGCCGAACTTGTTTGGATGTTTCCAACGTTACCTTGTTGTTGGCTGACATATGGCGTCCCATGCATTCCACTTCTGTGATCCGGGTAATTAACCTGTTGCGCTACCGCGGTGCGCAGCATATCTATCGCCCGCCGGGTCTCCTCTGCGTGGGGTGACTCTCTCAGGGGGATTTGATTTAGTGCAAGCGTTGCCGCGTACACGTTGTCCATGGGATTGTTGTAATGACCCGCTGGTGTGCGAAAACGCGATGGTGGTGGTGGTGGTGGCGGTGGTACGGTATTGCCTGCAGTAACTCCAGTCTGTGGTGCAAGTAATCCAGCCTGCGTATCTACCGGTTGTGCTCCTCCGGTTGTCGGCTGAGGGGCGGTTCCTTGATTTGCCGCTGGAATCGGCTGATCCTGAGGCGTGATAAATAGTGCGGCCGGGTTTATGACTCCTCCCAATGCTGGTAACCTAGTTTGATGCCTTTGATGTATTCTAGTCGTTTCCTCTCGGAGCCGAGTTTCCAGTGCATCCAGCTCGCGTTGCCGTGTGGCCATCCCTTGCCTTTCTGCTTCTACTTGCCTTCTCTGCTGCTCCAATGCACGACGGGCTACGTCCAAATCCCTGACACGTTCCGCCGCGTTCTCTGGAGTGATAACTGTGGCAAGAACCGTCGGATCTAGGATCAGATTGTTGTCGAACAAGGCCGGGTGTTGAGGGTTGGAAGGACCCGCTCCTGGTGTCCGGTTTGCTAGGAATCCGAACGTGTTCGCGTGTAGCTCGTTTTCCGGCGCTTGACTGGTAACCGATGCCGACTCTCCGTCAACCTGGGCCAAAACCGTGTTTCCGTTAGCCGGCCCCTGCTGCCGGGTTAATGCTTGTGCCGACCCGGCCGCGGCCGCGGTTACGGCCTCTTGGTTGAGATTGGTCGCGGGAGCCGTGTAAACCGCGACTCGGCGTATGATGCTTGGCACGAATTCATGCTGTTCCCCTTCGCTGTTATTCTCCTCATACCGGTTTTCCAGCAGATCCAGGATGGACTCGGTATCATCCTCTCTTTCGACCCGGTCGCGCGGGGTCCATGCCGGTTCCTCCGGCTGTTCCCACTTCGCGATGGGTTCTTCTGTCGGACATGTCGTTCAAACTGATTCTTCTTCATCTGATTGGATAGAAGTGGCCTCCCCTGACACAGAATCAGATCCAAAATTGTCAGGGATCGAACCGGAAGTACATACCATACCAATGAAGAAGCTGATCCGGCCGATTGTCATGACGGATCCGGATTCGAGGTGATCCGACTCTGGCCCCCAGCCGGAATCGTCCACCGTCTTTTCTCCTTTGTGGTCGATGTAGATCTCGCCGACGACAAGATTCTCCATGTTCTTCCGAGCTTCTCCCGTGATGTAAACACCTTTGGACGCAGGCCCCACGGTGGGCGCCAACTGTCGTGGGATTATCACGGCAGACGTTACCGGGGGTAACTGATCTTGGGGCAAGACGACACAGGCGTTTGGGAGAGGGTCTAGCTCAGAGGAAAACATGATGGAACTCGATCTGGTAGCCGGCAATCAAGTCGCCGAGTCTCCGATCTCAATATATTAACTCGATCTCTCGTATATACTGGATTCTCGATATCAAACGGTACTACTAGGGTTCTTAGATTTCTCTCAACTAGACCTAGGGGTCGGTTTATAAAGCACCAGTACCCCCTGGCTTACTCTCCAAGGCGCACCCTGACTCCTACCCGGACACCGCATACAAACTCTAACTTTCCTTTACCGTGACCCACAATCCGGGTTACGAGGCCTACAAACTTGGGCCTTCCAGAAGTTTCTTTACCATTAGCCGAATCTTGCGCAGCGTCCTGTGTGTCGAGTTATGCCTTGGAGTTGGCCTACCGGGTTAGCATCCCTCCATCAGTACTGCTGGTATCCCACGTACCGCAGACCCGACCACGGCTGTCCTGGCTCTGGAACTGTCCACGATGGCCTGTGCTGCTGATGCTGCTGGTACTGCCTGAATGTGTGGAGGAGGCGGCATTTGCTGCTGCTCTTCCCTCCGCCGTGCCGAACTTGTTTGGATGTTGCCAGCGTTACCTTGCTGTTGGCTGACATACGGTGTCCCATGCATTCCACTTCTGTGATCCGGGTAATTAACCTGTTGTGCCACCGCGGTGCGCAGCATATCTATCGCCCGCCGGGTCTCCTCTGCGTGGGGTGACTCTCTCACGGGGATTTGATTTAGTGCAAGCGTTGCCGCGTACACGTTGTCCATGGGATTGTTGTAATGACCCGCTGGTGTGTGAAAACGTGATGGTGGTGGTGGTGGTGAGGGTGGTATAGTATTGCCGGTAGTAACTCCAGTCTGTGGTGCGGGTAACCCGGCCTGCGTGTCTACCGGTTGTACTCCTCCGGTTGTCGGCTGAGGGGCGGTTCCTTGATTTGCCGCTGGAATCGGCTGATCCTGAGGCGTGATAAATAGTGCGGCCGGGTTTATGACTCCTCCCAATGCTGGCAATATGGTTTGGTGCCTTTGATATATTCTAGTCGTTTCCTCTCGGAGCCGGGTTTCCAGTGCATCCAGCTCGCGTTGTCGTGTGGCCATCCCTTGTCTTTCTGCTTCTACTTGCCTCCTCTACTGCTCCAATGCACGACGGGCTACGTCCAAATCCCTAACACGTTCCGCCGCGTTCTCTGGAGTGATAACTGTGGCAAGAACTGTCGGATCTAGGATCAGATTGTTGTCGAACAAGGCCGGATGTTGTGGATTGGAAGGACCCGCTCCTGGTGTCCGGTTTGCTAGGAATCCAAATGTGTTCGCGTGTAACTCGTTTTCTGGCGCTTGACTGGTAACTGATGCCGACTCTCCGTCAACCTGGGCCAAAACCGTGTTCCCGTTAGCCGGCCCTTGCTGCCGGGTTAATGCTTGTGCTGTCCCGGCTGCGGCCGCGGTTACGCTCTCTTGGTTGAGATTGGTCGCGGGAGCCGTGTAAACCGAAACCCGACGCACAATGCTTGGTGCGGATCCATACTGTTCCTCTTCGCTGCTATGTTCCTCGTACCGGTTCTCCAGTAGATGCAGGATAGATTCGGTATCATCTTCTTTCTCGTCCCGACCACGCGGGGTCCATGCCGGCTCCTCCGGCTGTTCCCACTTCGTGGTGAGCTCTTCTGTCGGCTTTGTTGTCCCAACTAATTCTTCTCCATCTGATTGGATATAGCTGGTCTTCCCTGACACAGAATCAAACCCAAAGTCGTCAGGGATCGAACCGGAAGTACGTACCATACCGATGAAGACGCTGATCTGGCCGATTGTCATGATAGACCCGGATTCGACGTGATCCGACTCTGGTCCCCAGCCGGAATCGTCCACCATCTTCTCTCCTTCGTGGTTGATGTAGATCTCGCCGATGACTAGTTTCTCCATATTCTTCCGAGCTTCTCCCGTGATGTAAACACCTTTGGACGCAGGCCCCACGGTGGGCGCCAACTGTCGTGGGATAATCACGGCAGACGTTACCGGGGGTAACTGATCTTGGAGCAAGACGACACAGGCGTTTGGGAGAGGGTTTAGCTCAGAGGAAAACATGATGGAACTCGATCTGGTAGCCGGCAATCAAGTCGCCGAGTCTCCGATCTCAAAATATTAACTCAACTCTCTTGTTACACTGGATGCTCGATACCAAGCGATATTGCTAGGGCTCTTAGATCTCAATTAACCTAACTTAGGGGCCGGTTTATAAAGCACCCGACCCCCTGGCTTGCCCTCCAAGGCGCACCCTGAATCCTACCCGGACACTATGTACGAAACCCTAACTTCCCTTATCGTAACCCACAATCCGGGCTACGAGGCCTATAATCTTAGGCCTTCTAGAAGTTCTTTTATCCTTAGCCGGGTCTTGCGCAGCGTCCTTTGGGCCGAATTACACCTTGGAATTGGGCTACCGGGTTATCATCCCTCCATCACTTAGGTTTAAAACCTTTTAGGAGATCTATAGGTTGGTAAAGACTATAGGAAGCCATCTTATCTAAACCACATTTCCTACAACTATGATGATCATCCACTTGAGAATGATGCAATCATACTTGTATAGAATTTTCTTACTCAACTTGAGTAAATCTACTTATCTATTTTCTTTATACCTAGGTATGAATAGTTAGAAGTTTAGAATGTATCAATTTTATCAAGAAAAAGAGTTCTGACATAGTCAGAGATGATTAAGTCACAGATATGATTACCCCATTCTATGAACGAATAGGATGGAGTAGAACATGGTATAGAGTAAGCATAGGAGTCATCAAGAAGGGATATTTGAGAATCATGAAGAGTCATTAGACCATGGTATCTATGGGATATATACCATATCCTTTGTTATCAAGTCTAGAGGTGAATTAGTATAGTATATTATAGTGTAGAATTAGGAGAAGGCATAAGGATTGATGGAAGCTACATTAGTACTCCTATGATGTGATCAACAACATGAAGGATCAACATATGCCATGAGAAGCTTATCATAATCAATATGAAGTACTTCAATTGACATGGTACTTAGTCCTATATGGAACCAAGTTAGACAACAACTACTATAGGATCAATTTGTCTTGGTTTATTCCATTGCAGTAAGGCATGCAGTTGGAGTAATTACTTGGGCAAAGAGTGGTTGTGTAGAATAGGATTATGAGGTACTATATACCTACTTGTAGTGTATAGCATTTAAGAGCCTTGGGTACTTGAGATGTTTTACTCTAAGTACGTGTATTTCACAGGCTTTTGATGCATGAGTGATAACTGCATTTGGGATTTATTGCATCTTATTTGGATCTTTGATTGACTAGATATGTGCATGAAGTTGGAACTTGATGTGCAAACACTGAGTTCTATATTGATGTTACTGGTCTAGTGGGTATAGGATTAGTATGAGAGCGGTCTGAGTTATCAGCTGATTGATACAACACCAAAGCTCTGGAAGACAAGAAAGTAAAGAAGGAAGATGACAATGAAGACACTGATAGGAATGGACCACATTCCACATATGGTTTGGAGTTGGTGAGATACCCCATCAACACATGGTGAGCTACCACAAGTGATGAGAAAAAATCACATGAGTAGTTATAACCGAGAAGGAAATAGGTAGAAGTTTAAGAAATTAACCTGTAGAAGTCAAGACCCAAAGATGTGGCCGTAGGAGCTAACCATTGGAATAGGTTATAGTCACCTATAGGAAAGAGTTAAAACTCGAAGCTATTTTCACTAATAATTGAGTCTCAATCAGTGTACACTACGTTGTACAAGTTTCTTTGAACAATATTCCTCTTAAGACCATTACATTGAACCAAATGGAGTCCTAAACATAGACAACATCCAGGGTACCAGAAGAATCTTATTGGTTATTCATCACCCGGTGGATATACCAAATGTTCTTCAGAAAGTTGTGAGAGATAGGAAACCATACCTATGCATCGGAGAACGAAACTTGGTACCCACTATGTAGTGAAAATACCACATGTTCTCCGTGAGACCAGTACGAAGGTATAGTAACAAAATAGGGTAGGCCTAATAATAGGCAAGGTATTAGATCATTATGCAAGACAGTGGAAGGTGAACAATCCAGACAAGAGGCTACACATGCCAAGGTCAACACAAGAAACAAATGTGAAGATTCAACGGTCTATAGAAGTTCTCTCTACCTATCTTTGCGTGAGAGAGGTTGAACTTCGGGAAGAAGTTCTTGTTAAGGGGGAGATACTGTAACATCCCAGTGTTTGGGAAGTTATAAGGATCTAAATTTAATATGTGCATTTGCAAAGCATGCATCTAAAAGTACGGGAAATTTTGGCGCGAAAGTTTAAACAAAGCAAAGTGACCAAAGTTTCACTTGACATGATGAAATAGGTCTAGTTCATCTATTCAGGAGTACATTTGGAGTGATCTTTATAACAAGTATCTTAAGAAACCAAATCATTTGGTTACACAAACCATAAATTTGTTTTGACCAACACAAACTCTCAGCAACCTTAACCACAAGTCTTTAAGTAACTTGGGATAAGTCATTAGGTATCTACAACCCAAAGAGGGGTGAGTATCCAAATCACATATCTGATGATCATACTTCCACCAATGAGTAATGCATAATTGAACCATCTCATCAACAGAGATGTGATCTTCTATAAAACGACAACTCCCTAAGATATAAATTCATTTCCACAACATCTCTACAAATCATCTCATAACTATAAGCTGAACCATCACAAGTAAATAACAAAGGTTCAATAGAACACAACAGATACAAACTAGTGTTAACTCAAACCCACAAGTGGGAAATGACATAATAATTGTATTAACATATTTATCGAATATGTACATATCTCATCAACCATAAAAGAAGTACCTAAAAGAAGAATCAAATCTTCTTTAACTACTTTTAAACCTTGACCATTACACATGACCTTTCCAAATCTCTATGTCTACATTATTCCTGACAAAGATTATAAGGGGGAGAATATAAAGTAAAATCATGACACCTGAGAAAACAACCACCAACTCTGAATTAAATCATTAAACCTCAATAACTTTCACATGCTCATTGTCTTATTCATTTTATACCAGTGAGCATATGAGCTATGAACACATCAATGAACCATCTGATCAACTTCCTATATTAAGTAAGCATTCTATAAGCATTCCACATCTCTATTCAAATTAACATTCAAAAACTAAAGTATCTCTGGATACAAGCAAGGAATAACAACAAATTATAACCTCTATTAGAGGAATTGGAATGAAAGCTAAATAAAACCAATCATGTATGAGACAAGTATCTATCTTATGGGAAGCAAAACAAGAAATGTATGGAATGATAATAAAAGCATGAATTAACCCTTAATCTGGATCTTGTTATTTTGGCTAGACCATTATATCTTGTTTCCCAATCTCCTCCAAGTTATTTTGCAAGAGAAGCACCCATAAGAAAAGAGGAACTATCACCAGAAGATCTTCAGGAAGATTATTTAGAGTATTCTAGAAGTGTTATTCCAATTTATCATAAGAGTACTTGGAAACTCTTGTATATTGATCTGATCTTATTAACACTCTTGAAACAATGTGATACTCCAATGTTAGTGTTATATAGAAGTAGTTTGGTAACAAGTTTCTAGACCTTGTTAACAGATCACTTTTGTATACTAAAAAACTTGAGTGTCTCACACAAATAAAAATAAGATCATATAACTAGTACATCTCATCCAATTGCATATGATTAGTAATTTGGAGGCAAATCTGGCCCACTTGTTAACAAATTCTTCTTATATGCATATGGAAACTTGATGTCATAAAATAAACCTACATTCTTTCATAATCCTCTAAGTAAAATCTTTGCTTGGAAACACTAGTTGTTTTCATCACCAGGGGAAGATAGTTGAAGGTGGAATCCAAGAGATGATATTACTTGCAATTGGCACAAGGTGAAAAAAATAAGACTAGTGGCAACTAGAGAAAATATCATCAAGCAACAGATCTCAACAAGGAGCAACACTGTGTCAGGAAGAATTTAGTCAGTAAAGCATTAGTTAATGTTAGAGAATCCATAACCTCTATGCCTTGTCAAGATCAACAGAGATGAGGAACAAATAGTAAATTTCTTACATGGAAACAAGTATCCAGTAAGAAATAACAACAAGGTATTGCATCCACATGTCTTGATATGTGGAGGTAGATGAACAAGGTTAATACCTTGTTTTCCAAATCCTTTTCATAGATAAGACTAACAGATGATAATAAAAATTCATCTACACATAAACATACAAATGATCACTTGTTTCTAAAACAAGAATGGGATAATATTCATACTTGGAACCTGGTGGAAAACAAACAAATAAGATTTCAAAAACCACTCAAGTTTTCCATTTAATCAAGTATTGAAAACATCAACCTTTCTTACACGCACCTAAGTAATATGTCAACAAAAAATGGATAAGAGTTACAACTATGAAAATAAGAAAGCCTCATAAGAGAACACAAGTTCATTACCTAATAAAAAGAATTTGCTATGTCATGGAATATAATTCTCTATTAAGTGATTTTCATTTCAATACACAGAAACTATACCAAGTAATGTTATCAAATTATTTTCTAAAAGAATTTGTATCTAAAATGGTCCAATTAGAACACACCACTTGGTGAACCATATGTCTGTTGTGTGAATATGATATTCATGCCTAAAATAAATATTAAGACATTTAATAAATTAAATAGAGTGAAAACAATAAAATCACTTGATCTAGGACCCTAAATAAAAAATACAAATATTGCTCAAATTCACCAAAACAAAACATGGTGAGGTTGCAAATTTGATGAGTTTTCCAAATATAATTTTTAACAAATTTTATCTTTGAAATAAGGCCCGGAAAACAATGTTTTCTTCTCAGTTTTAAAGATAGAGGGACTTAGTTGCAAATAATTGTAATCCTAGGGGGTTATTGAAAAGTGGAAATTCATTTCTTTTCTTCTCCCTCTCCGGCCAGAAGGCAGAGGGAGGATGTCACCGTGTCGATCTCGCCGCTGCCACCTCCCCTCCGACCGCTTGCAGGGGAGGATATGTACACCACGCCGACGTCGTGGTCCTATTCTCCTCTCTCTCTCTCGCTCACTCTCGTTTCTCTCTGTGAAGAACCCGAAAAGCCGAAACCTAGCTCCCATGGCCGCCGGCCATTGTCGACGATTACGGCCACCACGGGGCGAACCGAGGCCACCAAGGGATGAACCACATCCTCCTCTACTACCCCACCAATCCTCGTTTGCCAGGAGGTTCGCAGGAGGACGAATTCCTGCATCTTGTTCATCTCCGGCCGCCGCCGGAAACTACTCGTCGCCGGCGCTACCGACCACGCCGTGCTCCACCGACCTGCTCCACTCGCTCCTGGTTAGCTAGCGCACCGTATGGTGCTTCCTGTTTAAATTTTCGTCAACGTAATCGAGTAAGCGCCCAGCGCCACCGTCTGTCACCGCGCCGGTGGTCGCCGGAGTAGCTTCGGTGACCATTTGGTCACATCGCGGCCACCTACACGCTCGCCTTGATCACCTCTAGCCAGTGGAACAAACGAGAATCAACAATTTGCACTAGATCCTCGGATTGCATCCGTGATGGAGGATTCCCCTCTGTGTTGACATCACAATGATGCCATCATGGCGTCATGAAGAAATTCCTTTTCTTTTTCTTTTTATTTTTGATTTAAAAATGGATATGACAGGTGGGTCCCACCTGTCAATTTAAAACAGAATAAACCCTAATCCTATTAAATAAAAAACTTAAGTTCTATAAATAAGAAAAATTAAAGTAGTATACCAGATTAATTAAAAAATTATAATCTATGTTTTTATGAACTTTTCAAAAATATTTGATAAAGTTTAAAAATTAAATATTTTGAATTTAAATTAGTTCATTTAAAAATTGAGAAAAATAATAAATAATTCATAAAATCAGAAAAATACAAGTTATATACCAAAATGCTCCAAATGACAAATGCAACTCATCTATGATGTTTTAAAAGTCATTTGACCAAGTTTTCATGTGTACAATATTTTGCCTAACCATTTAATTAATTTAAAATTAATATCTTATTCAAATCTTTTCAGAAAACTTCAAATGATATATCAAATTAAAGAGAAAAACATTTCCAACTCAAATATGACAAACATTAAAAAATGTGTTTAATTTATAAACTTGTTTCTAAAAGTATAATGAAATTCTATAGTGTTCCATCATAACCAGAAAAAAATTACCACATCAGTAATTTTCATTATTAATAAGACCGTAATGTTTTCACACCTAATAAACCTATCATCACAAGTAATTACCTAGTTATGTGATGATAGAGTTAGTTTTGCTAGTTCCTCATTTTCAAATAAACTTGATGTCATTAGCTCTACACTTTTGAACATAAAGTAAATTATGTCTGTTATCTCTTCAATAGTTATTTTCCATGTGTTGTTGTCTTGTTATCTAACCAGTAATAAAAACCTCTACCTAAACATGGTAACAATTGTTTGCTAAGTATAAGTGAAACACATGCAAGTTTAAAAGAACTAATAACCACATCACCATAGGTGATGAAACATTTCACCTCAAACCTGTGTGATAAAGATATCATATCAAATGTAGCTTACACTTGTAAGCTGGGGTATTTTCCAGGGTAATTCACGATGCATCTCATTACTATGCATGTATCATCTTGCCAATTTTCTAGTAGTCCTTACCAGGACTACTTTGCTATCTTTCAGATGTCGGAATTGTCTACGCGACCCTCGAACCCCGAAGACATTGATTATTATGGTTATTTCAATCTCTGGCAAGTTCATCACTTGCTCATATCCTTCGCAGTACTTCATAACAAACTAATTGCAAAAACTCTATCCTATTACCACCTAGTCTCAAAAGAATGCATGATCCTATTTTTATAATAATATGACTACCTGAATGACTACCCGAGTGGTAGTGTTCTGTTTGGTGGGCGGATGGGACCATGGTAAGATGAATAGGTCAAAGGAAGGTTCCATCTGCATGGGAAAGTATTACCTAGGATTAATCACAACTGCCGTCATGATTCTTGCGCCGTAAATTCGCGTTAACCATGGGTCTTCTATGGGGGGAGTAAGTCAGTTGTGATCTTCCCGCGTTCGCATGTCAACGGACTGCCAGAGACGTACGTTGTAGGTCTTGCGATACTACATGCACATGGGTGGGAGCCCTTACGTCCCACGGACTCTGGGGTCTATGAGTGTCTGCCAGGGACTCCTAGATCTCCATCGTGAGGGGTGGAATCAGATGTTCAACCTGCTGGCGGAAATGGGTGGGCATGCGTTGTGCGGAGAAGCACGGTTTGGCTTGGACCAACAACCGGGCCCCACACCTGAGTGGAAGTGGACAGGAATGTACACCTGGTTGTGCAACATGGTCTTGGTCGTCCATGGGTAAAGTAACGCACCTCTGCATAGTGTAAAAGGATGTGGCATGTTACCCCCTGTTCCGGGAAGGAGCTGCGAACGCCGCAGGAAATGCAACTCCATGAAGTTCTAGTCCTATGAAGATCTGGCGGGCATAGTCTTCAGAATTAAAAGCAACCTCTTGAAGAATGATTTACAAAAACCTTGCATTAGCTTATGACTCTTTCGAGTCTAAAGGTGTAGTTAGTGCATCAAACTACCCACTATGTATCATGAACTTGCTGAGTAACGCTCGTTACTCATTCGTTCCCGTTTGACCCCCTGCTTAGAGTTGAAGCCTGATGGAAGTCGTCATCGTGAAGCCATCGCTACCTCATGAAGCTAGGTGGAGTGATCTCTTACTTAGCCACTAAGGCATCATCATCAACAACGATGGTGGAGGAGATGCTATCTAGGTGCAGGTGGAGAACATTCTTGGAATTAGTTTTATCAAGCCATAGATTAGGGCTGACATCAGCCATAGTAGATTTAGTTCTGAGCTAGAGTTATTCTCCATCTTGGAGCTTTGAATTGCTTCTTCTGATGTTTCATTTGCAGGAAATCTTCTTTTATTCTTCAAAGAGATTCTCAAGATTTTGTAATGAAGTTTGTATCCTATAGTTTTGCCTCGACCTGCTATGTTTCTGTTGTAATACTCTGAGGGATGTAATATTCATGGATAAGTCCTTCTGTGAGTATTATGTCATCGACTTTTGCACTACACATGTAGTAGTGTGCTGGGTCACCACAGATTCCCCCAGCTCCGTCAGATCCGGGAGTTTCGGGCTCTAAGTAGTCCTGGAACATGCCAGAGATAATCCGACGCCGGTGAAGCCCTAACACAGAGAGAGAGGTAATCTCGGGTATACAAGACCATGACACACTCTAACACACATGGTATGTCATAACATGGGATTTGGTGGCATTCATACGATCCGGAGCCCCCTCCAAAGAAACCATAGCCCTGTTGGGACAAAAGGCGGAACTGCCGTTCTGGCCCCTCTACATGAACCGGAAGGGGGTAGCAAAGTGGAACCAACTGTTTCGTTGCGTTAGGTTAGGCCCAAGGAACACCAAAGAAAATTTTAGGGTCCACCTATTTGCAAGATTCCCCTAGTTCCGTCAAATCCGGGAGTTTCGGGCTCTAAGTAGTCCTGGAACCCGCTAGAGAGAATCCGACGCCGGTGAAGCCCTAACATAGAGAGGGAGGGAATCTTGGGAATCCCAGAACCATGACACACTATAACACACATGGTATGGTATATCATAGGATTTGGTGGCATTCAGACGATCCGGAGCCCCCTCCGGAGAAACCATAGCCCCAATGGGGAAAACGGCAGAACTGTCGTTCTGTCCCATCTACGAGAGCCGGAAGGGGGTAGCAAAGTGGAACTAACTGCTTGGTTGTGTTAGGTTAGGCCCAAGGAACACCCAAGGTAACTGTAGGGCCCACCTCTGGGGAAGATTCCCCCAGTTCAGTCACACCCGTGAGTTTCGGGCTCTCATTAATTAGTCCTGGAACCCGCGAGAGAGAATACGACACCGATGAAACCCTAAGAAAGAGAGCGAGGGAATCTTGGGCATCCAAGACCCATGCCACACTCTACACCACATGGTATGGCGTGCAAATGGTATTTGGTGGCATTCAGACAATCTGGAGCCACCTCTCCGGAGAAACCATAGCCTCGCTGGGGAAAAAGACGGAAGTGTCGTTTTTCCCCATCTAAGTGAGCCGGAAGGAGGTAGCAAAGTGGAACTAACTGTTTGGTTGTATTAGGTTAGGCCCAATGAAGACCCAAGAGAATGGTAGGGCACACCTCTTGGCAAGATTCCCCCAAATCCGTCACTCCCGGGAGTTTCGGGCTCTCATTAATTAGTCCTGGAACCCGCGAGAAAGAATCCGACAACGGTGAAACCCTAACACAGAGAGCAAGGTAATCTCGGGTATCCACGACCATGACACACTCTAACACACATGGTATGTCATACCATGGGATTTTGTGGCATTCATACGATCCGGAGCCCCCTCCGGAGAAAGCATAGCCCCGCTGGGGAAAAAAGGCGGAACTGCCATTCTGGCCCCTCTACATGAGCCGAAAGGGGGTAGAAAAGTGGAATAAATTGTTTGGTTGTCTTAGGTTAGGCCCAAGGAACACCAAAAAAATGTTAGGGTCCACCTCTTCGCAAGATTCCCCTAGTTCCGTCAAATCCGGTATTTTCGGGCTCTAAGTAGCCCTGGAACACGCTAGAAAGAATCCAACGCCGGTGAAGCCCTAACACAAAGAGCGAGGGCCTCTTGGGCATCCCAGACCCATGACACACTCTAACTCACATGGTATGGTATACCATGGCATTTGGTGGCATTCAGACGATCCGGAGCCCCCTCCGGAGAAACCATAGCCCCGCTGGGGAAAAAGACGGAACTGTCTTTATGCCCCATCTATGAGTGTCGGAAGGGGGTAGCAAAGTGGAACTAACTGCTTGGTTTTGTTAGGTTAGGCCCAAGGAACACCCAATATAATTGTAGGTCCCACCTCTTGGCATGATTCCCCTAGTTCTGTCACACCCGGTAGTTTTGGGCTCTCATTAATTAGTCCTAGAATCCGCGAGAGAGAATATGACACTGGTGAAACCCTAACAAAGCGAGCGAGGGAATCTTGGGAATCCAAGACCCATGCCACACTTTAGCACACATCGTATGGAGTTCAATGGGATTTGGTGGCATTCCGATGATCTAGAGCCACCTCTCCGGAGAAACCATAGCCCCGCTTGGGAAAAAGATGGAACTGTCGTTCTGCCCCATCTAAGTGAGCAGGAAGGGGGTAGCAAAGTGGAACTAACTGTTTGGTTGCGTTAGGTTAGGCCCAAGGAAGACCCAAGAGAATGGTAGGGCACACCTCTTGATAAGATTCCCCCAGTTCCGTCACACCCGGAAGTTTCGGGCTCTCATTAATTAGTCGTGGAACCCGCGAGAGAGAAACTGACACCAGTGAAACCCTAACATAGAGAGCTAGGTAATCTCGGGTATCCACGACCATGACACACTCTAAGACACATGGTATGTCATACCATGGGATTTGGTGGCATTCATACGATCCGGAGACCCCCTCCGGAGAAAGAATAGCCCCGTTGGGGAAAAAGGCGGAACTATCGTTCTGGCCCCTCTACGTGAGCCAAAAGAGGGTAGCAAAGTGGAACCAATTGTATGGTTGTGTTAGGTTAGGCCCAAGGAACACCAAAAAAATGTTAGGGTCCACCTCTTGGCAAGATTCCCCTAGTTCCGTCAAATCCGGGATTTTCGGGCTCTAAGTAGTCATGGAACCCGCTAGAGAGAATCTGACGCCGGTGAAGCCCTAACACAGAGAGGGAGGGACTCTTGGGCATCGCAGACCCATGACACACTCTAACTCAGATGGTATGGTATGACATGGGATTTGGTGGCATTCAGACGATCCAGAGCCCCCTCCGGAGAAACCATAGCCCCGCTGGGGAAAAAGACGAAACTGTCGTTCTGCCCCATCTACGAGAGTCGGAAGGGGGTAGAAAAGTGAAACTAACTGCTTGGTTTTGTTAGGTTAGGCCCAAGGAACACCCAAGAGAATTGTAGGTCCCACCTCTTGGCAAGATTCCCCCAGTTCCGTCACACCCGGGAGTTTCGGGCTCTCATTAATTAGTCCTGGAATCCGCGAGAGAGAATACGACACTGGTGAAACCCTAACAAAGAGAGAGAGAGAGGGAATCTTGGGAATCCAAGACCCATGCCACACTTTAGAACACATGGTATGGCGTTCAATGGGATTTGGTGGCGACGATCTAGAGCCACCTCTCCGGAGAAACCATAGCCCCGCTGGGGAAAAAGACGGAACTGTCGTTCTGCCCCATCTACGTGAGCCGGAAGGGGGTAACAAAGTGGAACTAACTGTTTGTTTGTGTTAGTTTACGCCCAAGGAACACCCAAGAGAATGTTAGGGCACACCTGGCAAGATTCCCCCAGTTCCGTCACACCCTGGAGTTTCGGGCTCTCATTAATTAGTCCTGGAACCCGCGAGAGAGAAATCCGACACCGGTGAAACACTATCACAGACAGCAAGGTAATCCCGGGTACCCAAGACCATTACACACTCTAAAATACTTATGTCATACCATGGATTTGGCGGCATTCATACGATCCGGAGCCCCCCTCCGGAGAAACCATAGCCCCGGTGGGGAAAAAGGCGGAACTGCCGTTCTGGCCCTTCTACGTGAGCCGAAAGGGGGTAGCAAAGTGGAACCGACTATTTTTTTTGTATTAGGTTAGGCCCAAGGAACACCAAAGAAAATTTTAGGGTCCACCTCTTGGCAAGATTCTCCTAATTCCGTCAAATTCCGGAGTTTCGGGCTCTAAGTAGTCCTGGAACCCGATAGAGAGAATATGACGCCGGTGAAGCCCTAACATAGAGAGCAAGGGAATCTTGGGCATCCCAGACCCATGACACACTCTAACACACATGGTATGGTATACCATGGGATTTGGTGGCATTCAGACGAGATCCGGAGGCCCCTCTAGATAAATCATAGCCCAGATGGGAAAAAAGATGAAACTGTCGTTCTTCCCCATCTACGAGAGCCGGAACGGGGTAGCAAAGTGGAACTAACTGCTTGGTTGTGTTATGTTAGGCCCAAGGAACACCCAAGAGAATGTTATTGCCCACCTCTTGGCAAGATTCCCCCAGTTCCCTCACACTCGGGAGTTTCGGGCTTGTGAGATCCTGGTGCAGGGCTCAGTAGGATTAATAGGATACTCATATCAACAAGTTGCAACTTCTTTTCCGGAAGATCATCTTGAAAGAACTCCAGTGTTAAGCGTGCTTGGCCTGGAACAATGTTAGGATGGGTGACCGACCGGGAAGTCCTTCCCGGGTGCGCATGAGTGAGGACAAAGTGCGCAGGAAAGACTAGTGTTGGTCTGTGGGGCCAGTCTAGAGATCCTAGAGAGCTACCAGGGGTGACAGCCGCCGGCTACGAGGTGGCCGGGGTGTTACATTTGGTATCAGAGCCGACCCTCGCGGCGACACGGGCGTGTGCGGGTCAGTGGGTGGACATGTGGGACATGTGCCGACACTGGGCGCACAGACGAGTGCCAAGAGGGAAAGTTCCTGGACTGTAGGTTGACCGACGAGGGCGTCGGTCTTCTAAGGGGGGAAGTGTCGTGGGATAATCACGGCAGATGTTACCTGGGGTAACTGATCTTGGGGCAAGTCGACACAGGTATTTGGGAGAGGGTTTAGCTCGAAGGAGGACATGGCGAAAGTAATCTAAGAACCGGAAAGCAACTCGCCGGCTCTCGATATGATTATACTGGATACTCGATAACAGGTGTTACAACTATGACTTGAATCTCTCTGAGGCTAAGCCTAGGGGTTGGTTTATATAGCACTCATACCCCCCTTGGCTTGCCTTTACAAAGCGCCTCCTGAGTCCTACCCGAACTCTATACACAAACCCTAACTTTCCTTACCGCAACCCACAATCCGGGTCACGAACGTTACATGCCCTGGGCCTTCCAGAAGTTTCTTTGTCTTTAGCCGGATTTGGTCCAGCCGCCGTTTGGGCCGGGTCACACCTGGGAGTTGGGATACCGGGTTACTATCCCCTCATCAGTAGTCCCCAGAATAGCTTGGGCTTCCAAGATTTACTCTTCGAAGCGTTGGCTATTCCCTACAGAAATATTAGATGCAAACACATGAGGATCAAGGCGCAGCGCGTCGACGAATAGCCGTGACTGGTACCAAGGAAGCCAGGTAAAGACCCGGCTCTCCCTTCTTAGGTTCTCCCTTAATCTCCCAGACTTAAATCTTAATAGGAAACTCCCTGACCCCACATCCTTCTCGATAATTACCGCTGATACGAGGAAGGCAATTTCCCCTTCCTTTTTCTCTGGATCATATTGGTCTGCGCATAAAACGTGCCTTTCAAATTTCGAAATGGCCAATTACTCCGCACTCCCCGGGTCTCGACCGTTAGGCTAAGCCCTTCCATCCGGGCGGTTATAAATAGAGCTCAAGGAACAAACCCAACTCTTAACGGCTCATTTCCCCCATTCCACTTCTCCTCAAACCCGAGCTCGCGGAGTGCCACCACGGAAGCCCCACGCACCTCGCCGGAGCCCATCCGCCGTCGCCTGCGCTCCGCCACCGCGCGACTCACTCCAATCCCCAACTCCGCCGCCAAGCGCCCGATTCGCCGACCAACAACCCCAAAGGGACATCAATCTTGCGCCATCTGTCTCCGCAAAGCTCTTCTTCAACCCCCTTTGGTAAGTTCCTCGTATCCCTCAGCTCATCCTCGCAATTTCTCATCCTTCCCTTGGATCAGATCTGAATCGAGTGGTCCGCGATTTCTCGGGCCGCGCCGGATTAACTCACCGATATTTACCATAATCATTCCTATAGATAGGATTCATAGCTTGTATTGCTCTCCTAACTCCAGTAATCATTAGCTTGGCCACAAATTTAGAAATAAGATTCCCAATCTAGGCTCGGGCCATCTAAAGTTTCCGCCTTTGTTCTCCCTCCTCAGAGAATCTCACTTTTCCGGATCATTCGCAGATGGTAGGCATACAAACACCCTCCCAACTTCTCCAAACATTTGCCTTTACGGAAAACTCTATAAATTTTGAAATGGCACACGATACCCGGACAAAACATACTTGACCCCGCAAGGCAATACCCGGACTGTGTTTAAATCGCCGGTAACCACTTATCTGCTAACTTCCGAGTTTTTGTCTCTTACGTCCTTTCCTTCAATGTTTTACCAGGTCAATCCCATGGCACCCAAGAGGCAGGGGAAACAGCCGGCTAAGGCTAAATCCACAAACTCCATATCAGCCAATTGGGGGAAATCCTCTGTTACCACGGCCAAACTGGAGGAGTTGGTCGAGCTTGGAACCCTACCTCCACAGGAAGCTATCCACTGGAGAGTACCAGGCAACGAAACCCGACCTTCCCCAGCAACGGACGAGGTAATATGTTTCGTTGAACACGTGACCCGGGGCTTCAGGCCTCCGGGTCACCCTTTCTTCCGCGACGTCCTAGACCACTACAAACTCCGTATTTTCGATATAGGCCCAAACTCCATTTTAAACATCTCCCATTTTATCGTTCTTTCCGAGTCTTACTTGTGCACTCCGCCAAGTCTGGCTCTTTTCGTCGAACTTTTTCAGTGCAAGCCGTGTCGCGAAAGCGGCGACGGCGCACTTCTTACTTGCGGCGGGGTTTCCATCCAGCGCCGCAAGAACTCCCTGATGCCTCCTATTACTCTCAATTCTCATGTGAAGCACTGGCAGCTCTCATACTTCTACTGCCAGGATACCTCTCCACCCGGCGAAAAGAAGTTGCCGGGTTACTCGGAGGGTCAGCTTGACATCTCCGAGACTTTCAACGCCTTCGCCCCTGACTCGGACAGGGAGGCGATCTTGCCTTTGCTAGCTAGGATCTCCATCTTGTCAGCCCGAGGTCTCATCGGTCTAAACCTGGTGAAGACCTGGGTCAGCTTCCGCATCCAACCAAACTCCATTCGTGAGAAGCTGATGTGCGAATACTCGGGTCTTCCCACAGACCCTATCCAATACTCTCCTAGCACCCTTGCTCCTAGTGATATGAACAAGACGATCAAGGGTTTTTTAACAGAGAAGCTTGAGGTGATCCGGAGCATAGCCGGACTAGAACCTTTTACCCTCGAGAATCCAGCCCCCGCAGTAAGTTTCCTACCACTTGATTTTGACTTCTAACAGCTTACTTTTATTCTCTTCTCTTGACTCGATATTAATCACTATCCTGGCATCTTCTCCTCAGGCCGATGATGACTTTTGGACGGTCGACACCCCTCCTAATTCCGAAGATGCGGAGGAGGAAGACAATGTTGTTAACTCGGATGAAGGTACATACTTGATTCCCTTGTACACGTTATATCCTGCCTTTTCTTCTTCTTTATGCTATAACTCGGATATTTTTCAGAGCGAGAGGACCAAAGCGAAGAAGAAGAAACGGACAGCAGGGGCGGATCCGCCAGCGAGGAGGAAGAGCCGGAGCTGGCCACCAAAGCCGGAACAAAGAGGAAATCCCAGAGGATAGCCCTCCAGGTTTTTACTTCATCTCCTTACACTTTGGTTTTTTGTTCCCATAACGTCACTCCGGGGCTAACCCCATCTCCACCCCTTTTGATCATAACTGAAGGAGCCACCCGCGACCAGGCGCCGAGTAACCCGGAACCATCCGGGCAACGAGACCCTTAACCCGGTCGCTTCGCCGCCCCCGGTTCAACACCCTGGTATTTATCGTAAACAAAATTTCTTTCCGGACATTCCTTTGTAATGTAATCCCAGACCTTTCTTGCCATTTTTCAGTCTCTTCCGGGTCTAGTGACGGCTTCCCCTCGGACTTCCCGGTGAACACCGGGTAAACTCCTTTCCTTAGAGTTATACCAAACTTTATCACCTTTTCACAACTAAAAACTAACTGCACCTTCGTACCTTCTACAGAGCCACGGTTGTTATTAGCGACGAAGAGGGCACGGAGGTTGAGGTCCGAGTCGAGAATAAGCCGGCCGATGACGCATTCGCTGCAACTGGCGACGAGCAAGCGTCGTCACCGGAGCTGGCTAGGCATGATATTGGGTATCCCATCGCTTCGCACGCAGGCGAGAAGGAGACGGGAACAACTTCGAGCGCGGGAGGAGGACCAAACTCCGATATTCGGATGACCCGGGTGCCACCTCCTGCTAAAAGAAACGCTCCTTTTCCCACTTTCCAGGTACCCGAGCCATCTAACTCGGATAACGCTGACTTTAACCAGCTGATGAGCGCTCTTCTCGCCATGAAAGCTTCAGAAGGAAATGTCCTAGAGCGTATGGCTGCAGCACATCAGGTAACTTTTACTTGATACTCCTTATTATACATCCAGTCCCCAAGTCCCGAGTATAATTTTTTTTGTAATTATCCTCGGTACTTCGCATAATACTTTTCGGTAATCATTTCCTCAGAGGAAATACTCTCGTGACATCCGGCTTACAGCTTCACCCGGTCTTTGCAGGCAGAGATTACTCAGTCAGATGAAGCGTTACTTAAGGCTGAGCAGCTCTTGCTGGCTGAAGTTAAGCGTAGGGAGGCCCTTGAAGCGGAGATAAAGACTTTGAAAAAAGATGTCTCCACATACAAGAAGAAGTACAATGCCGCCCAATCCTCGCTGAAGAACTTATCGACTCAGATTACGGACACTTACCGTATTTTGCTAAGTAAGTTTGTTTATCTGCAACTAGCTTGCTTACCTCCATTTTGCCGTTGTAATAACCAAAATTACTGATATGCTTTTGTGTTTTTCGATTGCAGGTGCTAACCTTGCTGCTCCGGAGGAGAATGCCATTACTCAAGTTAAAACTTTGAAGACTGTGCTCCGGACGTTTTTTGCCGGCACGAAACTTTTGCTGGATGCTATCAAGTGGCCTTCTGAGGTATACCCGGGCGAGGAGAACCTTATGCAGGCCTTTTCCACAGCGCCTGGATGGATTGAAATACTGAAGCGTTCGTCCTGCCGAATTGGGATGACCCGGGCTTTAACGCTGGCGAAGGCTTATTTTCCAAAGCTTGACCCGGCGAAGGTAGTATCCGGGTTCCCAGAGTTTAAAGCTGACGGATCCAAATTCAAGCC
This sequence comes from Alopecurus myosuroides, assembly GCA_028641055.1. Classification (NCBI taxonomy): domain Eukaryota; kingdom Viridiplantae; phylum Streptophyta; class Magnoliopsida; order Poales; family Poaceae; genus Alopecurus; species Alopecurus myosuroides. The sequence goes on from CM054057.1 coordinate 499,670,232, forward strand.
CCAGGATTTCAAAGCTATACAATCTGCGGTACGTCCTTCAGCCACAGCTTTGGCCGACAAGATGGATCTAAACACGATTATGAGCTCGTATGATTCTGAGGGCAAGGTTATCCTGGTGGAGGCACCCCCCTATTGATATGTTGGACAAATGGTCGACTGATCTGGCTAGGAGGAAGGAAGAGGCTGCAAAGAGGGAAGCAGAGCTGGGCGTAAAGCCGTCTACCTCTACCCCAGCCGTGCCTCCGCCTGTTCGTCCAGATGTGAAGAGCCCGGGTAAAACTGCTGGCAAGGCCAAGGAGCAAGTCCAAGACTTAGACCCGGAGGACCGCTCTCAGGATGCCGAGTAGGATGCTGCCTAGTGCTTTGCGTTTCTCGAGACTGATATAATTTTTTTTTTGCGGTGCGCCTGTGCACCATTGATGCTGACACTATGACTTTGCGTTTCTGAACTTATGATAACTCTTTGCCTCCCCTGGCTTTTGATAATATCCATCCTTGTGTTACTTATAAGCTTATTCTCGATACTTCGAACTCTTGTTTTCAATTTCCTTTTGAGACTCGGCTAACCGAGTATCGTAGGTTTTGATAGATGAACTTTTCTTTAAGTCCCCAATACTCGGAAATTAAGGTTTACAGGCTTTGGTAGTTAAACAGTTTGTTTCTGTTTCGAAGTCCCCAGTCCCCATGACCCAAAGTACGAGCTATGGGGGCGTGGCCTTTCTCAGATGACATACTGCTGTTTACCAAGCTGAATACCAATAGCTGTTCACATAAATACTGAAGTCATGCTTAATACTTGTTGAGTTTCCGGCTTTTTTAGCCTTATACTCTGCATGGACTTGTGGTTTAGATGACCCTTTTGATTATCTTGTACTGTAAGCCGGCTTTCGCGTGGATACCATGTCGTTGCATCTATACGAAAAACAAGATCAAGCAAGCCCCATTGGGCTGCATAGTTTGATTGTAATCGTACGTGAACAGATCATGCCACTTTAGCGCGAGTCACATCGAGCTTAAGTAAGAATAATCAAGAAATTTGGCTCCTTCGTCCAGTTATAGGATTGTAGCCGCACCCGTTTCTACGAGTAATCAGCCCCCATAACTCATAGGCATCATGGCCGGGTCTCCGGGTTTGAGATTACTTATTGAAGCAGATCGCCCCCCGGAGACCTATATTCACGCAATGTATTTCGATGATATTGATGTGTTGATAATAAAAACGTTACTTACTTGTAACTGAAGCAAGGATCATGATAAGACTCGAAACCATCTTCTTTTATTGATAAAAATTTCTTTTTTGAATCAGCAGGCCGCCTCGTTAAAAACCTTCCAGTCCCCTTAGGTACCCTGGTAAGGAAAAGAGTGCGTATGAAACCTGCCGTTGATTACACTGCTTTAATTGTTCTCGGGAATCGGCCTCACACTGGCGTGGCCGATGCATATTCTCCATTCGCTAGGCCTTTTCATAACGAGTATCGGATTTGCTAGCCAATCCGGGTATACCGTCCTTGAAGCGTGATCGGCTGCGTGTGGCAGTACGTCTTCTTCTCTGTTAGGGGATTTGGAAGGTTCGCCCCTGATGAAACCTACCATCTTAAGGTCCTTTTCTGCCCTAATCTTTGCTTTGTCCCCTTCAGGGGTTGGCTTTTTTGACGTCGTCCTCTCTTCTAGGTCCACCTTAGAACGATAATGTTTGAGCTCTTCCTTCCTGCAAGCTTGCTCGGCCATCGCCGCATCTCCCTCATCACATTCAGCTGCTATATCTCGATTTCCATGTATGGTGATGGTCTTCTTAGGACCCGGGATCTTCAGCTGTAGGTACACATAACACGGTCTTGCCATGAACTTGGCATAAGCCGGCCTTCCAAACAATGCATGATAAGGACTGCGCAACTTTACTACCTCAAAGGTAAGCCACTCGACTCGATAATTGTCCTTTGACTCCCCGAAAGCTACTTCCAGTGCCACTTTTCCTTCGGGGCATGCCGAATGACCTGGCACTATCCCGTGAAAAACTGTTGTACTTTTTTGCAGCTGTGATTCCTTTAAGCCCATGCGCAGGAAAGTTTCCCAGTATAGGATGTTGATACTACTCCCTCCATCCATTAAGACTTTCTTTAGCTCGTAACCGTTGACCTGTGGTGCTACTACCAACGCTAAGACTCCCGGGTGATCAATCCTGTCCGGGTGATCTCTCCTGCTCCATGTTACCTCCTGTTCTGACCACCTCAAATATCTTGGAACAGCGGAAGAGACCGAATTAACTGCTTGTTTCAGTATCTTCTTATCCTTGCTAGAGCCTCCAGTAGTGTGCACATGATATTGACCCAGCTGTTTGGGGTTAGCTTGAAAACCTCCTGCTCCACCTTGATTGTTACCTTGACTTCCAGCTGGCGGATTGCCGGCTGGGGGCGGTCCGTTACCCAAGTTTCCACCTAGACCCGGACCTCCTCCTCGGCCCGCACCTCGCATAGCTCTGTTCACTTCCTCGTTCTTCCACCTTTGTAAGTCGGCACATTGCTCCAATGAATGATTGGCCGGCTTGCCATTCCTGCTATGCTTCGGGCACGCCATCCTAAATATGTCCCAACTGTTGCTTGGTCTTGGAGGTCCTTGGTAGTGTCCCCCATTGTGATTTCCAGTATTAAAATTCCCTTCGGATCTAGGTCTTGAAGACCCGGCCTCCGTATTGGCTACAAACTCGGAATTCCCCTCAAACGGGCGCTTGTTCTGGTTACTTCCATTATTGTTTGGCGCCGATCCATTGCCGGTTTTCCCACTGTTACTTGCGTTTGCTTTTGCCTTCTTGTCATCAACTTCCTCCTCTGTAGTATCCGTTGCAGCGTGCTTGTTGCATGCATCCATTAACTCTCCCATCGTAACCTCCGCTGCATTTCTACTGGATTTCATGCGGGTTAGCTTTTGCACTAAGGGAACATACTTACATGTTTTCGCCATGGCTTGTAGCGCGTCCTTTGGTTGGATATCTGTAGACGAGTGGAGTATCTCCATAACCCGGCGTACCCAGCTGCGTGCTGACTCTCCTTTCTTCTGAACGCATCTTTCTAAATCATCAATAGTAAATAACTTCTTACATGTCCCATGGAAGTGTTTGATAAATGCGGTTTTTAGCTCCTCCCACGATTTGATCGACTTCTCCGGTAAATTGGTAAACCACAACTTTGCTGCTCCCTCTGACATCATCAAGTACATGAACTTGGCTTGGAGATTCTCGGATGCATTGCGAATTGGCATTGCCATCTCGTAGCTGCTCAACCACGTTTCCGGATCCATTGTTGGCTCATAATTCACTACTTTCCCCGGTTCTTTGAATTTTTCCGGGTAAGGTTCTGCCCTGATATCGTCCGAGAGGCACTTTGGTCCCGCAAGGGTGGTTGGGGCTGGTCTTGCCCGGGAAACGCGTGACCCGGCTGGGGGTACCGCGGGGTGCGGCACCGCTGGTAACTCGTGTGCTGCAGACCCGGCCCCGGCTCTTCTGGCTCTGGAACTGTCCACCACCGCCTGCGCTGCTGATACTACTGGTACTGTCTGGATACGCGGTGGAGGCGGCATTTGCTGCTGCTCTTCCCTTCGTTGTGCCGCACTTGTTTGGGCATTGCCCTGTTGCTGACTGGCGTACGGCGTCCCATGCATCCCGCTTCTATGATCCGGATAATTGGCTTGCTGTGCTACCGCGGTGTGTAGCAGATCGATTGCTCGTCGGGTTCCTTCCGCATGAGGCGAGTCTCCCACAGGAATCTGGTTTAATGCGAGCGTTGCTGCGTACACGTTGTCCATGGGATTGTTGTAATGACCTGCTGGTGTGCGGAATCGTGATGGTGGTGGCGGCATGGTATTGCCGGCTGTCGCCCCCGTCTGTGGCAAAGGTAACCCGGCTGGCGCGTTTACCGGATGTGCTCCCGTTGAAGGTCGCGGTATGGTCCCTTGGTTCGTCGGTGGAATCGGCTGATCTTGAGGCGTGAACACCAGGGCAGTCGGGTTAATAACCCCTCCTGTTGCCGGCAGCATAGTTCGGTGCCTTTGGTGCATCCTTGTCGTTTCCTCCCGGAGCCGGGTCTCTCGGTCATCCAATTCGCGCTGCCGCGCGACCATCCCCTGCCTTTCTGCTTCCACTTGCCTTCTTTGCTGCTCCAATGCACGACGAGCCACGTCCAGGTCTCTTACACGCTCTGCCGCGTTTTCTGGGGGAATAACTGTGGCCAAGACTGTGGGGTCCAAAATCAAATTATTATCAAACAGAGCCGGGTGACGCGGGTTTGAGGGGCCCGCCCCCGGTGTCCGGTTTGCTTGGAACCCGAACATATTTGCGTGTCGCTCCTCGTCTGCTGGGCGACTGGTGACAGACGCCGACTCTCCATCGACCTGGACCAAGACCGGGTCAACTGCTCCTTGCTGCTGGGCCGCTGCCTGAACCGCCCCGGCTGGCGCCGCGGCCGCGTTTTCTTGATTGAGATTGGTCGCGGGAGCCGCATAGACTGCAACCCGGCGCATGATGCCCGGTGTAGATTCGTACTGTTCTTCCTCGCTGTTTTCCCTTTCATATCGATCCTCCGACAAATCCCGTATAGACTCGGTATCATCCTCCCTCTCTGTCTGATCCGTTGTTCCGATCGATTCTTCTTTTTCCGATTGAACATGCTCATCTTCCCCTGACACGGAATCAGATCCAAGATTATCACGATTCGAATTGGAAGTACATACCATACCGATGAAGACGTTGATGCGGCCGATTGTCACGACGGATCCGGTTTCGAGGTGGTCCGCCTCTGGCCCCCAGCCAGAATCGTCTACCATCTTCTTCCCTTGGCTGTTGACGTAGATTTCTCCGACGATGAGATTCTTCATGTTCTTCCGAGCTTCTCCCGTGATGCAAACACCTTTGGACGCAGGCCCCACGGTGGGCGCCAACTGTCGTGGGATAATCACGGCAGATGTTACCTGGGGTAACTGATCTTGGGGCAAGTCGACACAGGTATTTGGGAGAGGGTTTAGCTCGAAGGAGGACATGGCGAAAGTAATCTAAGAACCGGAAAGCAACTCGCCGGCTCTCGATATGATTATACTGGATACTCGATAACAGGTGTTACAACTATGACTTGAATCTCTCTGAGGCTAAGCCTAGGGGTTGGTTTATATAGCACTCATACCCCCCTTGGCTTGCCTTTACAAAGCGCCTCCTGAGTCCTACCCGAACTCTATACACAAACCCTAACTTTCCTTACCGCAACCCACAATCCGGGTCACGAACGTTACATGCCCTGGGCCTTCCAGAAGTTTCTTTGTCTTTAGCCGGATTTGGTCCAGCCGCCGTTTGGGCCGGGTCACACCTGGGAGTTGGGATACCGGGTTACTATCCCCTCATCAGGAAGGATGTGAGATCCTGGCGCAGGGCTCAATAGGATTAATAGGATACTCGTATCAACAAGTTGCAACTTCTTTTCCGGAAGCTCATCTTGAAAGAACTCCAGTGTTAAGCGTGCTTGGCCTGGAGCAATGTGAGGATGGGTGACCGACCGGGAAGTCCTTCCCGGGTGCGCATGAGTGAGCACAAAGTGCGCAGGAAAGACTAGTGTTGGTCTGTGGGGCCAGTCTAGAGATCCTAGAGAGCTACCAGGGTGACAGCCGCCGGCTACGAGGTGGCCAGGGTGTTACAGGGCTCTCATTAATTAGTCTTGGAACCCGCGAGAGAGAATCCGACGCCGGTGAAACCCTAACACAGAGAGCGAGGGAATCTTGGGCATACAAGACCCATTACACACTCTAGCACACATTTTATGGCGTGAAATGGGATTTGATGGCATTCAGATGATCTGGAGCCACCTCTCCGGACCAACCATAGGCTCGCTGGGGAAAAAGACGGAACTGTCGTTCTGCCCCATCTACGTGAGCCGAAAGGGGTAGCAAAGTGGAACTAAATGTTTGGTTGTGTTAGGTTAGGCCCAAGGAACACCTAAGAGCATGGTAGGGCCCACCTCTTGGCAAGATTTCCCAGTTCCGTCACACCCGAGAGTTTCGGGCTCTCATTAATTAGTTTTGGAACCCGCGAGAGAGAATCCGACACCAGTGAAACTCTAACACAGAGAGCGAGGGAATCCTGGGCACCCAAGACCCATTCCACACTCTATCACACATAGTGTGGCGTGTAATCGGATTTGGTGGCATTCAGACGATCTGGAGCCCCCTCTCCGGATAAACCATAGCCCCGCTAGGAAAAAGACGGAACTGCCGTTCTGCCCCATCTACATGAGCCAGAAGGGGGTAGCAAAGTGGAACCAATTTCTTGGTTGTGTTAGGTTACGCCCAAGGAACACCCAATACAACGTTAGGGCCAATCTCTAGGAAAGATTCCCCTAGTTCCGTCAGATCCGGGAGTTTTGAGCTCTAAGTAGTCGTGGAACACGCCAGAGAGAATCCGATGCCAGTGAAGCCCTAACATAGAGAGCAAGGTACTATAGGGTATACAAGACCACGACACACTCTAACACACATGGTATGTCATACCATGGGATTTGGTGGCATTCATACGATCCGGAGCCCCCTCTAGAGAATTCATATCCCCGTTGGGGAAAAAGGCGGAACTGCCGTTCTGGCCCCTCTACGTGAGCCGAAAGAGGGTAAAAAAGTGGAACCAATTGTTTGGTTGTTTTAGGTTAGGCCCAAGGAACACCTCTTGGAAAGATTCCCCCAGCTCTGTCACACCCGGGAGTTTTGGGCTCTCATTAATTAGTCATGTAACCCGCGAGAGAGAATCTGACACCGGTGAAACCCTAACACAGAGAGCGAGGTAATATTGGGCTTCCAAGACCCATACCACACTCTATCACACATGGTATGTCGTGTAATGGGATTTGGTGGCATTCAGACGATCTGGAGCCCCCTCTTCGGATAAAACATAGCCCCAATGGGGAAAAAGACGGAACTGTCGGTCTGCCCATCTACGTGAGCCGGAAAGGGGTAGGAAAATTGAACTAACTGCTTGGTTGTGTTAGGTTAGGCCCAAAGAACACCCAAGAAAATGGTAGGGCCCATGTCTTTGCAAGATTCCCCCAGTTCGGTCAGATTCGGGAGTTTCGGGCTCCAAGTACGTAGTCATGGAACATGCGAGGGAGAATCCGACGCCGATGAAGCCCTAACACAGAGAGCGAGGTAATCTCGGGTATCCAAGACCATGACACACTCTAACACACATGGTATGTCATAAGATGGATTTGGTGGCATTCATACGATCCGAAGCCCCCCTCCGGAGAAACCATAGCCCCGCTGGTGAAAAAGGCAGAACAGCCGTTCTAGGCCCTCTACGTGAGCCGGAAGGGGGTAGCAAAGTGGAACCAATTGTTTGGTTGTGTTAGTTTAGGATCAAGGAACATAAAAGAAAATTTTAGGGTCCACCTCTTGGCAAGATTCCCCTAGTTCCATCAAATCCGGGAGTTTCGGGCTCTCATTAATTAGTTCTGGAACCCGCGAGAGAGAATCCGACACCGGTGAAACTCTAACATAGAGAGCGAGGTAAATTGGGCACCCAATACCCATGCCACACTCTATCACACATGGTGTGTCTTGTAATGGGATTTGGTGGCATTAAGACCATGTGGAGCCCCCTCTCCAGATAAACCATAGCCCCGCTAGGAAAAAGACGTAACTGTCGTTCTGCCCATCTACATGAGCCAGAAGGGGGTAGCAAAGTGGAACCAACTTCTTGGTTGTGTTAATTTAGGACCAAGGAACACCCAATACAACGGTAGGGCCAACCTCTAGCAAAAGATTCCCCCAGTCCCGTCAGATCCGGGAGTTTCGGGCTCTAAGTATTCGTCAAACAAGCTAGAGAGAATCCGACACCGGTGAAGCCCCAACATAGAGAGCAAGGTAATATAGGGTATAAAAGACTATGACACACTCTAACACACATGTTATGTCATACCATGGGATTTGGTGGCATTCATACGATCCGGAGCCCCCCTCCGGAGAAACCATAGCCCCGTTGGGGAAAAAGGCGGAACTTCCGTTCTGGCCCCTCTACATGAGCCGAAAGGGGGTAGAAAAGTGGAACCAACTGTTTGGTTGTGTTAGGTTAGGCCCAAGGAATACCAAAAAAAATGTTAGGGTCCACCTCTTGGCAAGATTCCCCTAGTTCCGTCAAATCCGGGAGTTTCGGGCTCTAAGTAGTCCTGGAATCCGCTAGAGAGAATCCGACGACGATGAAGCCCTAACACAGAGAGCGAGGGAATCTTGGACATCCCAGGCCCATGACACACTCTAAAACACATGGTATGGAATACCATGGGATTTGGTGGCATTCAGACGATCCGGAGGCCCCTCCGGAGAAACCAGAACCCCAATGGGGAAAAAGACTATTTGGTTGTGTTAGGTTAGTCCCAATGAACATCCAAGAGAATGGTAGGGCCCACCTCTTGGCAAGATTCCCCTTGTTCCGTCACACCCGGGAGTTTCAGGCTCTAATTAATTAGTCCTTGAACCCGCGAGAGAGAATCCGACACCGGTGAAACCCTAACACAGAGAGCAAGGAAATATTGGGCATACAAGACCCATGCCACACTCTATCACACATGGTATGACGTTCAATGGGATTTGGTGGCATTACGACGATCTGGAGCCACCTCTTAGGATAAACCATAGCCCCGTTGGGAAAAAAGACGGAATTATCGTTCTGTCCCATCTACGTGAGCCGGAAGGGGGTAGAAAAGTGGAACTAACTATTTGTTTGTGTTATATTATGCCCAAGGAACACCCAAGATAATGGTAGGGCTCACTTCTTGGCAAGATTTCCCCAGTTCCGTTACATCCAGGAGTTTGGGGCTCTCATTAACTAGTCCTGGAACCCGCTAGAGAGAATCCGACACCGGTGAAACCCTAACACAGAGAGCAAGGGAATATTGGGAATCCAAGACCCATGCCACACTATATCACACATGGTATGGCATGTAATGGGATTTTGTGGCATTCATACGATCCGGATTCCCCCTCCGGAGAAACCATAGCCTCGCCGGGGGAAAAGGCGGAACTGCCGTTTTGGCCCCTCTACGTGAGCCGAAAGGGGGTAGAAAAGTGGAACCAATTGTTTGGTTGTGTTAGGTTAGGCCCAAGGAACACCAAAAAAATGTTAGGGTCCACCTCTTGTGTAGCATCCCAACTTTTAATAAAGATGGAATACCTGTGTTATTGTGCTAGTCCCTGGATCAATTGCTAGCACCACAGTACAAAATGAAATATCATGCAAATGCATCAAATTCTATTACATCGCATGATCTAGTCTTTACAAAATAGGATTACAACTTGCATAGTCTTAGAAGACTAGCAGAAAACAAAGATATACAGCGGAAAACATAGTACAACATTGAGCCCATCTTCTTCATGTGCCACATGCAAAACATGTTGGCGATAGTCTCGAGATCCTAAACGAAATCCTCACTCGTCTTCAGAAATATCTGCAATATGGAATATGCAGCCACAAGGGAGTCAATACAATTTAATTTATTGGCAGGTAACACTATGGTGGATATAAATGGCAAGACTAATACTACATGCTTATTTGGCTGAGTGGATTTTTGGCTAAGTTTGCATAAAGCCAGTTTTCTCCTATCACTTTTGTAAAACAAACTTTTCTTTTCAAAAGGGTGGCAACATTGGATTAAGATCCAAGCACCACAATACTGTTCACTTGGTCAAAATTTTACTTATTGAAATTGATGATGAGATTCTTCCTTCATTCCTTGTCCAGCTGCTCATAGTTGTCCATAACCGGGGACACGGCTAAGATCTTAGTTTGTTGACTCTGCAGAGTTTGTGCACTTTCACCCTTTGTCTTCAATTAGCCCAAACATCCTATACACCCGGAGTGCATCACGGAAAGGAGAGAATTGAGACAAGATCTTTCAGAAGAAGAAGTCCAAACCCACCGGCAAGACCGTTCCACCTATAATTTTGTTACATCTGCTAGTCAAGCCTGGGCTGAACTCTCACAACTTAGTTGATCAAGACAGAGCCCATATGTCAAAAGGCTGCACGGGAAGCTACTAGATTTAGAGGTACATAGTAATATCTTTGTTCCTGGGTGGCCATCCGCAAGTGACAACCTCAAGTGGAATAACCCTTAGATAAGGGCCCTGAGGAAACACTCAACATAACCCAGTCTTACCACTTCCACCCAGGTGGTTTATTCATTAGTTATACTTAGGATTTTTCCTCAACATCTAGTAAAACAATTTGTAACATTGCATAGCACCTAATAAATTCTAAGGCTATAAAAATAACAAGGTAAAAGGGATGGCTACACACTACTAGGATAATAGCATAGCATAGTATAACTTTGTAAAATTTCCTATCATGCAAACTACTCAAAATCAACTAATGCATATAGAAAATAATCGGTAGTTGATGGTGTGTTACTTGCCTTGTTGAAGTTGGTGAAGGTATCACACTCTCTTCACAAAAGATCGTTGCTCTCCGTACAATCTATTCATTGACAACACAAAACCAAATAAACAAGCATCCTAACAAACAAACATACAAGTGTAGAAAACATACATAGCAACTAACATATCAAAAGGGGCTTAACCAAGTTGGTTAGGACAAGGTCTAGGTTTGAGTTGAAAGATTCATTCTCTAGTGGTCTCATTCTTGTTAAGAAAATTCCAATGGTTTACTTGGGAAGGACTAGGTTGAGTTTGATGTGATCTAACTTTATTATAACCATACTTGTCGAGGAAGTTCCAAGAGTTCACTTAGAATAAACATATTACTTCTTCAACTAAAGTAATACATGCAAACACTTGGTCATATTCACCTTCAAAAATATTTGAGTGACTATGTTAGTATTTTCCATTGTGGTTAGGGTAGGTCTACTAACTTCATCATCAAAGGGAAAATATTACTAAGTCTTGGGTTTTGCATTTGGGTCAATGGTTGGACAAAAATAACTTGTTATTCTTCAACTTGGGTGGATTGCTTCTAGTCCTCATGTGATTGCCTTCTTGAAGATCATCATCATGCCATCTAAGTTGTTTCCTTCCTTGGTGTTAATCTTCTCTTGAACTTGATAAACCTTCATGGCTTTCACTTCACTAATTGGTTTGGGTATGGGATGGGCACATATACCACTAAGTCAAATTGGAAAGAAAATAAGAAGAAGGATAGGAAGAGAGGGGGATATGTTTTCTTCTAAATTTCTTCACACTTGTACTTCTTGAGTTTTCTTCTAGGTGTGGAGTCCAAGTCTTTTCTTCAAAACTTATTCATTGATCTTCCTTGTAGCTCTTCATGTTTCCACTAAGTTGAAAATGAAGTTTTCTTCTTGTGCTTGAGTCTTGATCTCCATTTTGCTAACTTGATGATTTCTTGAAGCAAGAATAGGGGAATGGAGAAGTAGATAGAATACTAGGGTGCTAGTTTTTGAGGTTCACTACTTGGTAATTTTAGGGACTTGGTCTTGGATCCAAAAATGGCCACAACAAACAATGGTAGAAAGAGATAGAAACAAAATCTAAGACATAATAACTAGATGGACTACTATGATGGATTTTTGGCTAAAATACATGGTCATGGTCCAAGGGTGTCCAAAATTGTTGGGAAATGATGTCTCTGGTTAAAGGCTGCCAAAATAATCAACTTTGCCTATGAAAACATTTTCTAATTATTTATAGAAATAATTCTATGTCAAAATACTCAAACAGACAATTTAATTCTAAAATCAATTTTAATTTGATCAATAATTATTTTGGGACAGAGGTTATGAAAGTACACATCCTAAGGTTTCCAAATATATTTTATTTACAATTTTTGGATTTGTAGAATTTGAATTATGCCAAATTTCATCAAACAAGCATATTTGAAATTGAACAATTTTAAGTTTGTCAAATTTGAATTTGGCCAGTGCCAAAAGTTTCTAGATGTCAAGGGCTTTTCAAAAATTCCAAGATTGCTAAATTTGGCCAAGTGGTTGAAACGATATGATGATTTGAAGTTGCAGGGGCTTTTCTGCAAAACTGATATTCTGTTTTTTTCGGGAATAAATCCCAGAGATAGCTGGGCTCAGATTCGCTAATGATGCGCAGGGCGACGGATAACAGATGGGCTTGGGCCGTCTACATGCTGCACCGAGCGGCGGATAAGGAAGTAACACGCGTGCTCACGCGGCGCTCTCTGATTCGCCAATACCTCTTCGTTTAAAAGATCTAATCTAGGCCCTCCGTCATAGATCTAACGGGCAGGGACAAAAGGAAGCTCACCGGGCGGTGGGATCTCGCCAGAAAATGTCGAGGCGGCGGCCGGAGTTGCAGTCGTTGATGGCGGTGGCGTTTCCGAGGTGCTCCGGGCTCGGGGAGGTTGCAAGGAGGGGCAGAGCGCCACGACGAACTCGATGGTGGCCTCGGGGATCCTCGGCGATGCCCGTAGCGATGGCGCGATGCAGAGGGAGGTGGCGGAGACTCAGGCGGCCACGGATGTGCACGGTGGCGACAAACCTGCGGTGGAAAATGTGTGGGAAGGGCTCAAGGAGGAGCGCATGATCACGGGGAAGCAAGATAGCCACAGAGGGGAGGAGAGAACTCACGAGGTGGTCGGAGATGAGGAATTATGACGGCGGGCCGTATGAACTCCGACGAGCTATTCCGGTGTCCTCGAGAAACGATTGGCAGAAGAAGAAGAGGGGAAATGAAGAGGGGAGGCAGGGCTTTAAGATTCTTGGCTCGGGGAATTAATCCACGCACTGAAACGTCTGAATCAAGGAGATTGATTTCTCTCTTAAACGGGAAGAAACGGTCGAGGAGAGAGGTTGATGACGGGTGACGTCATCCTGACGTCATCACCCCTTTTTCTTTTTCTTTTTATTCCTGTTTTAGTATCTTTTGATATACAAGTCCAAAAGACCTCAAACCAATTGCAAATTCTTTGTAAAAATAATATCTTTCACTTAGAAACATTTTTGTAAACTTTTCAACATGTTTTTATTTTTGAATTTGGAATATGGTATAATTCCCTAATAGTTTCTTAAAGTGGTTTTTAATTTAGAAAATTAACAAATATAAATATTTGTCAAATAAAATTTGAGTAGCTTTATGATGATCAAATATTACTTTCCAAACCCATTTCAAAGTGTTTTCATCTATTTTATGTTTTGAAAATATAATTAATTCACTAATAGAACTTAATACCATTTTAAAATAGAAAATAATAAAATGGGGTTTTTGATTAAATAAAATTTCAGAGACATTAAACATGTCAAATACTATTTTTGGAAAGCCATTTTTAAACCACTTTCACATTTTATAATTTTAGGAGTTGAAGGATTTACTAATAGTAACTTAATGCTATTTAATTAGTTCATATCAATTAATTATTATTGTTGATCAATAAAATTTAGAATAAAACCACAAGTCATAATATTGTTTTCAAAACCTTATTTTATGTTATTTACAAAGAAAAGCACTTTATGAGTAGCACTTTATGTTTAAAACTTGGAATAACATTTGCATATCAATATAAATAATTGTTATTCTCATAAAATAATATTGAGGCATAAAATTATTGGAGATGATAATTCTCTGGTTTCAAAATCTATAAAACATTTTCAAAGTAATAGTTAATTTGAAACCATGCTATAAAATAAGGTTTTCTAAGAGAAAAACAATTTCTTTGATTAATGAATATTTATTTTGAATGGGCTTTTAGGGTTTATGGAATAGAGGTATAATGGATTTTTAATTTCAATTTTCATTGAGTTGTGTATTGTTTCCTTTTTTTTCTTGCATCTTATTTGGTTTTTGGTGACTTGCATAACATGAAAACAGAAAGTTTCAATTTTTAGTGATTTTTGCATTTTCCAAAAATCAGGGATGTTACATCTTGGCAATATTCCCCCAGCTCTGTCACACCCAGGAGTTTCGGGTTCTCATTAATTAGTCCTGGAACCCGCGAGAGAGAATCTGACCCCGGTGAAACCCAAACACAGATAGTGAGGTAATATTGGGCATCAAAGACCCATAACACACTCTAGAACACATGGTATGGCGTGTAATGGAATTTGGTGGCATTCAGACGATCTGGAGCCCCCTCTTCGGATAAACCATAGCCCCGATGGGGAAAAAGACGGAACTGACGTTCTGCCCCATCTACGAGAGCGGGAAGGGGGTAGCAAAGTGGACCTAACTTCTTGGTTGTGTTAGGTTAGGACCAAAGAACACCCAAGATAATGGTAGGGCCCGCGTCTTAGCAAGATTCCCCCAGTTCCGTCACACCCGGGAGTTTTGGGGTCTCATTAATTAGTCCTGGAACCCGCGAGAGAGAATCTAACACCGCTGAAACCCTAACACAGAGAGCGGGGGAATCCTGGGCATCCAAGACCCATTACATACTCTATCACACATGGTATGGCGTGCATCAGGATTTGGTGGCATTCATACGATCTGGAGCCCCCTCTCCGGATAAACCATAGCCCCGCTGGGGAAAAAGACGGAACTGTCGTTCTGCCCATCTACGTGAGCCGGAAAGGGGTAGGAAATTGAACTAACTGCTTGGTTGTGTTAGGTTAGGCCCAAAGAACACCAAATAAAATGGTAGGGCCCATGTCTTGGCAAGATTCCCCCAGTTCCGTCAGATTCGGGAGTTTCGGGCTCTAAGTACGTAGTCATGGAACACGCGGGAGAGAATCCGACGCTGATGAAGCCCTAACACAGAGAGCGAGGTAATCTCGGGTATACAAGACCATGACACACTCTAACACACATGGTATGTCATACGATGGGATTTGGTGGCATTCATACGATCCGAAGCCCCCCTCTGGAGAAACCATAGCCCCGCTAGGGAAAAAGGCAGAACAACCGTTCTAGGCCCTCTACGTGAGCCGGAAGGGGGTAGCAAAGTGGAACCAATTGTTATATTGTGTTAGGTTAGGCTCAATGAACACCAAAGAAAATGGTAGGGTCCACCTCTTGGAAATATTCCCCTAGTTCCATCAAATCCGGGAGTTTCGGGCTCTAAGTAGTCTTGGAACCCGCTAGAGAGAATCCGACGCCGGTGAAGCCCTAACACAGAGAGCGAGAGAATCTTGGGCATCCAAGACCCATTACACAATCTAACACATATGGTATGGCATACCATGGGATTTGGTGGCATTCAGAAGATCCGGAGCCCCCCACTCCAGAGAAACCATAGCCACGCTGGGGAAAAAGACGGAACTGTCGTTCTGGCCCCTCTATGTGAGCCGAAAGTGGGTACCAAAGTGTAACCAATTCGTTGGTCGTGTTATGTTAGGATCAAGGAATACCCAAGACAAATGGTAGGGCCCACCTCTTGTCAAGATTCCCCCAGTTCTGTTAGATCCGGGAGATTTGGGCTCTCATTAAGTAGTCTTGAAACCCGCGAGAGAGCATCCGACGCTGGCGAAACCCTAGCACAAAGAGCGAGGGAATCTTGGGCATCCAAGACCCATGCCACAATCTAACACACAAGTTATGGCATACCATGTGTTGTGGTGGCATTCAGACGTTCCAGAGCCCCCTCTCCAGAGAAACCATAGCCCCGCTGGGAAAATAGACGGAACTGCCGTTTTGGCCCCTCTACTTTAGCCGGAAAGGGGTAGCAAAGTGGAACCAATTGTTTGGGTGTGTTAGGTTAGGCTCAAGGAACACACAAGACAATGGTAGGGTAATTTATTTATTAGTAATATTATATCAGTAATTTATAGATGTCTTCCCATTATCCTTAAATAACATATTTCAATAATGGTTATATTTTTAGGCCATCCATCATGTATCCAACGGCCAGCAATGTTCTCCAGCCAATGTACCAAAATCTGGCGGGCGCAGAAAAGTTCGCGCCGCCCACCCAAATTATCGACCAAAAACTTTGCCGCCTATGTCACCCTAAATTTCGAACATCTCTCTCTTATCTGCCCCCTCGCCGAAATTTCCCCTCTTCTTCTTGTCTGAAATCCCCCTTTCCTCCTAAACCCCATCTACTCCGCCCGGCCTTCCACCTCGCCCTGTAGCTCGCCTTCCCGGGCTTCCACCTGGCTGTCCCCAATCTTCCACCTCGCCGTGCAGCTTGCCTTCCCGGGCTTCCTCCTTGCAGTCCCCGGTCTTCCACCCCGCCGCTCAGCTCGCCTTCCCGGGCTTCCACCTCGCCGTCCAGGACGCCATCCAGATCTGCCACCTCGCCGTTCAGATTTGATACCTCGCCGTCCAGGTCACCATCAAGATCTGCCACCTCGCCGTCCAGGTCGCCGTCAAGATCTGCCACCTCGCCGGCCTGGTAGCCGTCAAGTTCCTTTGGTGAGAGTTTGCTTATTTTCGAGCTTATACAAAGCTTAAGATCACTTCTCCTGCGATCCTATCATACTTAGGTCCACAAATTAGACTACTGATATGGTCAAACAGCGAATTACATCACTAAGATTTTCTAACTCTATGTTGGCACATCCCAATGAAAGATAAGGCTATTTGTAAAGAACATGTATGAGCTATTTATTTTCATTTATTCGCATAAATAATCAATTCTAGACTTATTGTAAGCTATTTATTTCCATTTATACCATGTCCACCATCTAGATAAGGCATGCCTTGCATGATAGCTCAACAATAAAGGTAGTTATGTTGTGTGGAACTGCTGACTTAATTACTGTTATGCCATGTATTTTGTGCTACTATCCTTGTCGTGGGATAATCACGGCAGATGTTACCAGGGGTAACTGATCTAGGGGCAAGTCGACACTGGCGTTTGGGAGAGGGTTTAGCTCAAGGGAAAACATGGTGCAATTCGATCTGATAGCCGGTAATCGAAGTCGCCGGATCTCTATTCTCGATATGATAACTCGATTAGGGTTTACACTGGATGCTCGATATCACACGATGTTGCTAGGGTTCTTAGATCTCTGTGTAAAACTATACCTGGGGGTCGGTTTATAAAGCACCCGTACCCCCTAGCTTATTCGGCAAGACACATCTCGGATCCTACCCGGATACGGCGCACTAACCATAACTTTCCTTTACAGTAACCCATAATCCGGGTCATTGGGCCCACAGGCTTGGGCCTCCACAAGCTTCTTTATTCTCAGCCGAATCCTGCACATCGTCCTTCTGGCCGGGTTATTCCTCGGAGCTTGGCATACCGGGTTAGCATCCCCCTGTCAGTAGTCCCCAGAATAGCCTGGGCTTCACGGATCTCCTTGAAGCGCTTGCTATTCCCTGCAAAGATATCGATCATACGGGCATATGAAGACCGGGTTAAGATGTTTTGATATTCAGCTAGGCCTTGCTCCTTGGTGGCCATATAATAACCCAAGTTTTCCCTCCAAACACCTTGGTTCAAACTTCTGGGTCCAAACCATAATAACAATACCAAGATCCTATGCTCGTTAACCAATCCTGTCATCACAAGACGAATCCCCTTCTTTCTTTTATCCGGATGCTTTGCTCAATACTTGGCGCACATCTCGCAGAAACTTTAGATAAATAGCCGTTTACCCCCATAATTCTCGGCTTCCACTCACCAAACCGAGCTTATCCATTTGCACTATAAAAAAGCCCCTCAGGAGTGACCCGAACCCTAACGGCTCATTTCCCCCACTCCATTCCTTTCTCCCTCTGAGCTCTCTTTCTCCCTGAGCGCCACCATGGAAATTCCGCGCTCGTCACCGGAACCCATCGCCCGGAGGCTGCGCTCCACCACCATTCGCCCCGCGCCGCCGTCAAGATCCGCCGGCGAATCCTTATCCGGCCCACCAAGAATCGCGAAGGGACACCAGGCTTGCGCCATCTGCCTCCGCAAGGCTTCCTTCAGATCTCCTCCGGTAAACCTTTTGCACCCATTAATTTTCCCTCGCAACCTTTGATTTCTTCCTCAGATTAGATCCAGATCGGCCCGCCTCGGATTTCTTGACTAGGCCGAATTAGAATACCCATAGTCTCTTGTAGCTCGCACAAAGGACGAAGCGCATGCTCCAATCCGCTCCCCTACTACCCACAATCATTATTCTCGCCACAAATCCAAAGATAAAACTTCCAATCTAGGCTCGAACTACCCAAAGTTTCCGCCTTCGCCTCAATCACCCGGCTAGACCATTCCTTTTCAGTTCCTTTTATTCACGTCTGGAACTTAAGCCGCCGTCCATTGTATTCAAAAGGCTTCTTCATCATTTAGATCCCATAAATTTCACCACAATGCCTGATACCCGGAAACTTTCAAACTTTGCTCTGCAGGCTAACACCCGGATCTCCCGTAACTTTTCATACCTCAATATTATCCGGCCTATACTTAGCCGGCTCGCAACTTCCATGTCTTAATTTCCTTCTTACTTTGTACTCTGCAGGTCAGCCACATGGCTCCCAAGAAACAGGGGAAGACCCCAACCAAGGCCAAGGCCACCAACACCATTTCCGCCAACTGGGCGCGGTCTATGGTCACAAAGGCCAAGTTGGAGGAGCTGGTGGAACTGGGAATTCTTCCTCCTCAAGAAAATATCCAATGGAGGGTACCGGGTAAGGAGACCCGGCCCACCCCTACAAAAGATGAGGTAATTTGTTTCGTGGAACATGTGACCCGAGGTTTTCGACCACCGGGTCACCCTTTTTTCCGTGACGTCCTCAGCCACTACGGCCTTCGTGTCTTCGATATCGGACCCAATTCTGTGCTAAATATTTCCCATTTTATTGTCCTTTCCGAATCTTACTTGTGCACCCCGCCAAGTCTAGCCCTTTTTACCGAACTTTTTCAATGCAAGCCATGCCGCGAAAGTGGTGATGGGGCGCTTCTCACTTGCGGCGGGGTTTCGATCCAGCGCCGCAAAAACTCTCTAATGCCACCCCTCACCCTTAATTCCCATGTCAAGCATTGGCAGCTTTCTTACTTCTACTGTCAAGACACTTCCCCACCCGGCCAAAAGAAACTGCCGGGTTATTCGGAGGGTCTTCTCGACATCTCTGATAAGTTTAGTGCCTTTGCCCCTAACTCGGATAGGGAGGCAATTCAACCCTTGCTAGCCAAAATCGCTACTCTTACAGCCCAGGGCCTCATCGGGCTCAACCTAGTAAAGACCTGGGTCGATTTTAGGATTCAACCCAATTCCATCCGCACAAAGTTGATGTGCGAGTATTCAGGAGAACCTTCCGATCCGCTCTGATACTCCGATAACATCTTCGCACCTGGCGACACTCATAAAACCATCAAAGGTTTTTTGACGGAAAAGCTCGAGGTAATCCGGAACATATCCGGGTTAGAGCCCTTCACGCTTGAAAACCCCGCCCCTAAGATAAAAGTCCGACTCTGACGCCCTTACTTTCATTCTTTCCACTTGATACAGTTGATAACCTGTGCATTAACACCTTTCAGGCTGATGACGACTTTTGGAAAATCAACGCCTCCCCTAGCTCCGAAAGTCCAGAGGAGCAAGAGGCTGTTCACTCGGACGAAGGTACTCTTTGAATTTTATTTGATTCCTTTGAACTCGTCATAACCCCTTCATTTTCAACCATAACTTTGATGATATTCAGAACAAGAGGATGATGAGGAAGAAGACTCGGATGGCAAAGTAGAATCTGCCAGCGACGAGGATGAACCGGAACCGGCAACCAAAGTCGGATCCAAAAGAAAAGCTCAAGAGGCCACTTCCAAGGTTTCATATCCCCTCCTCGCATTCAATTCACATCACCTTAATGATATACCTGAGTTATCTTGACATTATTCCACTGGCCATTCTTGAAGGAGTCGCCCATGATCAAGCGTAGGTCAACTCGAAATAACCCGGGTGACGACGCCATCAACCCGGGTATTTCTTCGACTCCCACTCGGCGGGCTGGTAATTATTCTATCTTTTCTCGACCGGCACATTCCCCTTGAACTATTCTTATATGACATCTAACCTGACAATTTTCAGCCTCTCCCGAGTCTGATGACGGGTTTCCTTGTGACTTCGCGGTGAACACCGGGTAAGATCCCCTTCCAGATGCTCTTCCACACTTCATCACCCTTTCCTGACCGCGTATTTAACTGCTTCTTGATAACATTTACAGGGCCACGGTCGTCGTTAGCGACCAAGAGGGCATGGAAGACGAGGGCCCGGGTCAGGGGAGCCCGGCCGATAAGACTACAGTCGTGTCTGGCGGTGAAAAACAAACATCGCCGATTAAACCGGACGCCCAAGAAACCGAGTATCCAATTGCTTCCCATGCGAGCAAGAAGAAGAAAGCCACAACCTTGGGTGCCGAAGGAGTGTCGGATTCCAATGCACAAATGACCCGGGTTCCGCCTCCCTCTAAGAAGAAAACCTCTTCTCGGAATTCCCAAGGCCCCGGGTCTTCTGATACGGGTAAAGATACTTTTGATCAATTGATGAACACGCTCCTCACCATGAAGGCTTCAGAGGGCGATATTTTAGAGCGCATGGCTGCAGAGCACCAGGTAAAAGCGCTTGTCATGTCATATTGCATATCTAGTCCCCAAGTTCCGAGTATGACTTGCAAAAGTTATGCTTGGTACTTCACGCCATATTTATCTTATCATAACATCCAACTGATGCTTGCCTTCCTTTCTACTTACAGGCACAGATAACTCGGTCTGATGAAACTTTACTGAAGACCGAACAACGTCTTCTTGCCGAGATAAAACGACGGGAAATCCTTGAGGATGACATGGAAACTTTGAAGAAGGATGTTTCCAAATATAAGAAGAAGTGCCTCACCGCTCAGACCGACTTGAAGAATTTATCGGATCAAGTCACCGATACTTACCATATCTTACTTAGTAAGTTTTTGTCTGCCGACTAATTTCATGCTTCTTGTTATGCACCACTCTGGGTTACTGATACCTTCTTGCTTCTGTTTCAACTGCAGGTGCCAACATTGCACCTCCAGAGGAAGATACTATTGCCAAGGCTAGGACCCTGAAGACTGTGCTCCGGACTTTCTTTGCCGGCACAAAATTTATATTGGACGCCATACATTGGCCCACATAAGCCTATCCGGGTGAAGAGAATCTCGTCCAAGCCTGCTCCACTGTGCCTGGCTGGATTGAACTCTGGAAGCGTTTGTCCTGCCGCATTGGAATAACCCGGGCATTGACCTTGGCCAAAGCCTACTTTCCGAAGCTTGACCCGGCGAAGATAATATCCGGGTTTCCCGAGTTCAAGGCGGATGGTGCCAAATTTACGCCTAAGGACTTCAAGGCCATTCAGTCAGCAGTGCGCCCCTCTGCTACCACTTTAGCCGATAGCTTGGACCTGAATATGCTAATGACTGCGTATGACGCCGACGGCAAAGTTATCACAGAGGAAGCACCCCCGCCCTTTGACCTCTTGGAGAAGTGGGCTGATCACTCGGCCAAAAAGAAGGAGGCAACTGTGAAGAGGGAGGCCGAGTTAAAATCAGGGCCATCCGCCTCTACACCGTCCGTCCTTCCACCTATCCGCCCTGGCGCGGTGAGTCCGGGTGGCTCTGCCAGGAAAGCTAAGCAGCAGGCCCAGGAGCAAGACCCGGAAGATCGCACTCAGGAGACCGAGTAGGGTAATGATGTCATAATACCTTAGTCACGTGGGGCCTTTTCATTTGAACTATTTATCCTGCCAATGGTGAGCCTGTGCACTTCTGATACCAATGCCATAACTTGTAATGTACTTCTATTCGGTGACATATTTTTGCGGCTTTCCCTGCCTTTTGATAATCGTGCTATTTTGTCTGTTCTTTTGAACTTGTTCTTGATACCCAGCTTTCTTTTTAGCTCCCTTTGTAAGACTCGGTTTTTCCAAGACCAGGGGCTTTGATAAGTGAAATTTTCTTGAAGTCCCTAAGACTCGGATGGTAGGGCCGTTCGAACCTTGGTATCCAAGTAGTTTGTTTCTGTTTCGAAGTCCCCAGTCCCCATGACCCAAAGTACGAGCCATGGGGGCGTGGCCTTTCTCAGAGGACAAATTATTTTTTACCAAGTCGAAACCCTAAGGCCACCCCGTGTAAGTACTGAAGTTATGCTTGATAGTCATTGAGTTTCCGGCTATCAGCCTTGTACTCTGCATAAACTTGTGGTTTAGATGACCCTTTTGACTATCTTATACTATAAGCCGGCTTTCGCGTGGATACCATGTTGTTACATCTATACGAAAACAGGGTCAGGCAAGTCCCATTGGGCTTCATGGCTGATTGTAATCATAAGCGAACAAATCATGCCACTTTTAGTGCGAGTCACATCGAGCTTAAGTAAGAAAAGTCAAGAAAAGTTGGCTTCTTTGCCCAGTCATAAGATTGCAGCCGTACTCGTTTGCGAGTAATCGGCCCTTACAACTTATAGCTATCTATGCCGGGTCATTCGGGTTAGTGGCTGGTTACCTGAGCAACCAACCCCCAAGACCTACATGCAATCGATGCTTTTGATGATATTGAATTATCGATGTCGCAGGGATACTACTTACTTGTAATCAGGGCGAAATGACATAGGACTTGATAACCATCTCTTTATTGATACTAGAAATTTTGGGTTAGCAGGCCGCCTCATTAAAAACCTTCCAGTCCCCTTAGGTACCCTGGGTAGGAAAAGAGCGCGTCTGAAACCTGCCGCCCGTTACATTGTTTAGTTCTTCATAAGCACCGGTCCTGACCTGGCTTGACCAATGCACATCCTCCATATGTTGGACCTTTTTCTGATGAGTACCGGGTTTGCTAGCCAACCCGGGTGGGGTGTTCCCATGACTCGGCTGGTTGTAAGCGGCCATGTAGCTTCTTCCTTTACAGCGGGTCGCTTGGGGGAATCCTCCTCGATTAAGGCCACCATTTTAGCATCTTGCGTTACCTTGGATTTTGTTCTTTCACCTTCAGTACTCGGCCTTTTTGATGTGGCTCTATCCTCCGGGTCTGCTTGAGACTGGTAATGCTTGAGTTCTTCTTTTCTACAGGCCTGCTCGGCCATTGCTGCATCTCCTTCGTCGCATTCAGCTGCTATGTCTCGATTTCCATGTATGGTAATGGTCTTCTTGGGACCCGGGATTTTTAGCTGTAGATATACGTAACACGGCCTAGCCATGAATTTGGCATAAGCCGGCCTTCCAAATAGCGCGTGATAGGGGCTGCGCAATTTCACTACCTCAAAGGTGAGCCACTCAATTCGATAGTTATCCTTTGACTCTCCAAAAGCTACCTCCAATGCGATTTTTCCCTCGGGGCATGCTGAATGACCCGGCACTATCCCATGAAAAACTGTTGAGCTTTTTTGCAGTTGAGATTCCTTGAGACCCATGCGTAGGAAGGTTTTCCAAATACAGTATATTGAGGCTGCTTCCACCATCCATTAAAAACTTTTTTCAGTTCGTACCCGTTGACTTGCGGTGCAACTACTAGTGCCAAGACTCCTGGGTGTTCCACTCTTTCCGGGTGATCCCTTCTGCTCCATGTTACCTCCTGTTCTGACCATCTCAAGTATCTCGGGGACGGCTAACGAAACTGAGTTGACCGCTTGCTTCAGTATCTTTTTGTCCTTGTTAGAGCCTCCGGTGGTATGCACATGATATTGACCCAATTGTTTGGGGTTAGCCTGGAAACCTCCTGCCCCCCCTTGGTTATTACTTTGATTTCCAGCCGCCGGGTTACCGGCCGGGGGTGGGCCGTTGCCCGGGTTTGCCCCTGGACCCGGTCCTCCTCCCGTCCTGCACCTCGCATAGCTCTGTGCACTTCCTCATTTTTCATCTTTGTAAATCGGCGCACTGTTCTAGGGAGTGGTTAGCTGGGCCTGCCATTCCTGCTGTGCTTCGGACAAGCCATCCTGAATATGTCCAATTGTTACCCGGCCTTGGTGGACCCTTGATAATTTCCTCCATTGTGGTTACCTCCGTTGAAATTTCCTTCTGCTCTTGGCCTCGAAGACCCGGCTTCTGTGTTGGCGACAAACTCGGAGCCTCCTTCGAAAGGGCGCTTGTTCTGGCTATTTCCATTGTTACCTGATGCTGATCCGTTGCCGGTTCTTCCATTACCGCTTGTGTTTGCTTTTGCCTTCTTGTCATCAGCTTCTTCTTCTGTAGTATCTGTAGCAGCGTGTTTGTTGCACGCATCCATCAATTCTACCATTGTGACTTCCGAGGCATTTCGACTGGACTTCATGCGAGTTAACTTTTGCACTAAAGGTATATACTTGCATGTTTTTGCCATGGCCTGTAGTGCATCCTTGGGCTGGATATCCGTGGATGAGTGAAGTATCTCCATAACCCGGCGCACCCAACTGCGCGCCGATTCTCCCTTCTTCTGAACGCATCGCTCTAGATCATCAATAGTGAATAATTTCCTGCAGGTCCCGTGAAAGTGTTTGACAAACGCGGTCTTCAATTCCTCCCAAGACTTGATCGATCCCTCTGGTAGATTGGTGAACCACAATTTTGCTGCTCCTTCCGACATCATCAGATACATGAACTTGGCTTGGAGGTTCTCGGACGCGTTGCGAATTGACATTGCCATCTCGTAACTGCTTAGCCATGTTTCGGGATCCATGGTTGGCTCATAATTCACTACTTTCCCTGGCTCTTTGAATTTTTCCGGGTAAGGTTCAGCTCTAATATTGTCCGAGAGACACTTGGGTCCCGCAAGAACGGTTGAAGCTGGCCTTGCTCTAGAAACGTGCGATGCCGCGGGGGGCGCGGCTGGGCGCGGTGCTGCGGGAGGTCCATGCGCTGCAGACCCGGCCGCGGCCCTCCGAGCCCTAGAACTGTCCACGACGGCCTGTGCTGCTGATGCTGCCTGAGCGCGGGGAGGAGGCGGCATTTGCTGCTGCTCTTCCCTCCGCCGCGCTGAACTTGTTTGGATATTCCCTTGCTGCTGACTGACGTATGGCGTCCCGTGCATACCGCTTCTGTGATCCGGGTAATTGGCTTGCTGTGCCACCGTAGTGTGCAACAGCTCGATGGCTTGCCGAGTCTTCTCTGCATGGGGCGACTCTCCCACAGGGATTTGATTCAATGCGAGTGTCGCTGCATATACGTTGTCCATAGAATTGTTGTAGTGGCCGGCTGGTGTGCGGAATCGTGATGGTGGCGGCGGCAGTAGATCGTTGCCGGTTGTGACTCTAGTTTGTGGTGGGGGTTGGGGTAACCCGGTCCGTTCATTCGCCGGATGTGTCGCTGCTATCATCTGTTGGGGTGCGGTTCCTTGGTTCACCACTGGTATCGGCTGATCCTGAGGTGTAACGAATAAATTAGCCGGATTAATGACCCCGCCCGTTGCTGGTAACCTGGTGTGATGCCTTTGATGTATCCTGGACGTTTCCTCTCGAAGCCGGGTTTCCAACGCATCTAGCTCGCGCCGTCGTGTGGCCATCCCTTGCCTTTCTGCCTCTACCTGCCTTCTTTGCTGTTCCAGCGCGTGACGCGCCACATCCAGATCCCTGACGCGTTCCGCTGCGTTCTCCGGAGTGATAACCATCGCGAGAACCGTGGGGTCTAGAATCAGATTGTTATCGAATAGGGCCGGGTGGCGCGGGTTCGAAGGACCCGCCCCTGGTGTCCGGTTTTCTAAGAATCCGAACGTGTTTGCATGCAACTCCTCATCCGCTGCTCTGCTGGTTACTGACGCCGACTCTCCATCAACCCGGGTCAAGACCGGGTCTCCGTTAACCGCGCCCTGTTGTTGGGCCACTGCCTGAGCCGCCCCGACTGATGCCGCGGTTGTGTTTCCTTGGTTGGCCGCGGGGGCCGCATAGACTGCAACTCGGCGTACGATATCCGGTGCAAATTCGGGCTGTTCTTCCTCACCGTTCTCCTCATACCGGTTTTCCAGTAGGTCCAGGATAGACCCGGTGTCATCTTCTCCTTGGGCCCGGTCGCGTGGGGTCCATGCCGGCTCCTCCGGCTGTTCCCACTCCGCGATGGGTTCTTCTGCCGGATATGTTGTTCCAGTCGATTCTTCATCATCTGATCGGATAGACGTGGCTTTTCCTGGCATAGAATCAGATCCAACGTTGTCAGGGATCGAATTGGAAGCACATACCATACCGATGAAGACGCTGATCCGGCCGATCGTCACGACGGATCCGGTTTCGAGGTGATCCGACTCTGGCCCCCAGCCGGAATCGTCCACCACCTTTTCTCCTTCGTGGTCGATGTAGATTTCGCCGATGACAAGATTCTCCATGCCCTTCCGAGCTTCTCCCGTGATGTAAACACCTTTGGACGCAGGCCCCACGGTGGGCGCCAACTGTCGTGGGATAATCACGGCAGATGTTACCAGGGGTAACTGATCTAGGGGCAAGTCGACACTGGCGTTTGGGAGAGGGTTTAGCTCAAGGGAAAACATGGTGCAATTCGATCTGATAGCCGGTAATCGAAGTCGCCGGATCTCTATTCTCGATATGATAACTCGATTAGGGTTTACACTGGATGCTCGATATCACACGATGTTGCTAGGGTTCTTAGATCTCTGTGTAAAACTATACCTGGGGGTCGGTTTATAAAGCACCCGTACCCCCTAGCTTATTCGGCAAGACACATCTCGGATCCTACCCGGATACGGCGCACTAACCATAACTTTCCTTTACAGTAACCCATAATCCGGGTCATTGGGCCCACAGGCTTGGGCCTCCACAAGCTTCTTTATTCTCAGCCGAATCCTGCACATCGTCCTTCGGGCCGGGTTATTCCTCGGAGCTTGGCATACCGGGTTAGCATCCCCCTGTCAATCCTAGTTGATTTCGTACATATGAACCATGCAGCTTAGGAACATTAAAGTCAAGAGTACATCTGGTAGGACAAAGATGGCTCCTGGTGGACGTGGTTGTAAACGCAAGCGCGTCAAGGCCCATCGCGAGCATGCAGTTGCCCATGTCCATCCGTATGCAGATGCCGAACTCAAGCGACCAGTGGTCCAAGACGAGGAGGCAGCTCCCCAAGGCTAGCAGGAAGCTTCCCAAGGCGAGCAGGCACTTGCCCATGGCCAGCTGGAAGTTTCCCAACAGAAGGAGGAGCCTGACCACTGTGAGGAGGTAGCCGCCCAATGCGAGTAGGTACCTCCCTACGGTGAGCTGCCAGGTGTGCAAGGCGAGCTGCCACCATTCCTAGGCGAGGGCAAGGTTCCCAAGTCGAGGAGCAAGGTTCCTGCAATGAAGAGCAAGATGACATATCACAGAGATTGCATGCTCTACGAGGTGCCATGTGCGGAGAGAAATCCAAAATGCAGAATACTAACTCTAGCAATGCCACAATTTCTGTAGATTACCCATGTGAAGACATTGTTTCGAGTGGTGCGGCTGGGAGGAGAAGAAACATGTCCAAAGGAAACAGGATCAGAATTGTTATTCCTCCGGGAAAGACAAGGCCAGTGGACCCAAAGGTTGCTTCCATGTATGCTACTGCATGTTCATTAGCTGTGAAGCACACTGTCCCTATCTTCCCCCATTGGAAAGAGTACAAGGGAAGGGAAGATATATTTTTGTCCTACCACGGCCATGTGTCTGTAAGTTTTGTAACCCAACCTTCCAGTTCATTCCATTGCTGATCATATAACTGAAAAGTGCTCTTTCTTTTGTTTCAGTCAAAGTTTCATCTGAACCCCAGAGACCCTGTTATTCGTCAATCTCTTCTGATGCATCTCAAGAACTGTACAAGACAAAGACGCCATATTCTCAAGAAAGAATTTTTTGACACAGTTAGAGACAAGAGTAGAGTTGTACGAACGCCTCCTGATGCAGTTGGACACATGAGCGAAGCAGAATTGTGCAGGTTAGTCGATAACTGGTCCTCAGTCAGGAAACATGTACTGTCTTTGTTCCCTCTACCTTGCCACTGTTTCTATTCCATAAACTGAACTGTGTCTAATCAGTTCATACTTTGTTTATGTAGATGGCTTGCATGAAAGACAGGAAAAGCAGACATGCCATCTAGTTCCATAGCGCCACAGGTTCTCGTAGCTACGAGGTTTGCTGCGACATGGGGGAAGATGCTTTTGAATTGTTCAAAGCTAAGCACAACAACAAGACACATGGATTCTCTTCGCCCGTGAAAAGAGCAATTGTAAGTACCTCAGAATTCTGCTTATCTCTGGGATCAACAATTATCTCAATAGATTCTTCTAGATACGTAGTGATACTTCCCTTTGTGAATTCTGATGCAAACTCCTGTAGTCAGCTATTTCACCTATGCTTGTCACCTCATAGTTCATGCATATGCATGCTGCTTGCTTGTCATCTGCTAGTTCATCTATCCTTGTGAGCTGCTATTTTCATCTATGTTCCGTACATGCTTGTCGTCTGCTATTTTCATCCATGTTTACTTACATGTCTGCCATGTGATGTTTTTCATTTATGTTCCTTACAAGCTTGTCATGCGTGCTTAATTGCTTGTCATCTGCTATTTGCATCTTTGTTATGTACAAGCTTGTTGCATGATATTTTTCATACATGTTCCTTACATGCTTGTCATGATATCAATGTTCCTTACAAGCTAGTTCAGCTTCTATTTCTTCTAAAGCTTTTACATGCTTTATAGGAAGAAATGCAAGTGACGATGCTTGAACCTACTTCAGTAGATGACGCTGTCAAGGAACCTCTTTCTGCCGCCAAAGCTGTCGCTGTCGTGCAGACCAAGGGCCGTCTAAAGTCTTCGTTCCTGAATACCATAGGTGGGGTCACAACCAGTGCAAGAGCAACAAAGTGTCAGCTTCACTTTCAACTTGATTATGAGAGAAAACAGAGGCAGGACCTGCAGTCTGTAGTTGAAGAGTTGAAACAGGCCAAGGAACAAGCTGATGTAGATAGGATGAAGCATCGACAAGAGTTGATGCGTATGACGGAGGAACACAAAGGTATGAAGAAGAGTCAAGAAATATACAAAACCCTTATTGGTGACATGTTGGCTCAACTTCATCCGAGATATGGAACTGATTATCCCTTTGTGAAACCGCTTGTTGTCTGTTGAACTGTATTAGACTGGCTTTGCTGGTGCGCTAGGTTGTGACCTTATTCGGAATTTATGTATATGTTGTGTTTGTTTTGCTGTGAAAACTAGTATAGTATTTTCCATGCTTATGAATACGAGGACACGTGGTACTATATGGAAGGTCCATGAGGCGGCACCTTATTGGATGGAAATCGCGACGAAAAAAACATGTCATGGAAACATTTCGACGTAGACATGCCGTGTTAGTACACGTGCTGGCTCATGATTCGTGACGTCTTACGACGAACTAAAACGTCGCACCATCAGACAACGTTATAATTTCGTCGATAATAAGCGTATACGTGGAACATTATGAGAGCGACACGTGGCACCCTATACTGCTTAAACCCGCGACGAGAAAATAAACGTCTCACCTATTATGACGTCATTAACGGAGGTAACGGTATTTTCAACCTTGACGTTTTAAAAATGTCAAGACGATGATGACGTCAGTAATGGTAGAAGTGACGTTCGTGACGCCCGTAACTGGTAACGGAAAATACGATGCCATGTGTACACACGCTGCAACGAAAAAAACGTCGCTCCTTGTTGGGCCTTGTGCTAGGCCGGCCAGTAGCTCGCGACGGTTTAGTGTTAACTTAATCGTCGCAGAATCGTCCATGATAGTCGATCAGGGACGTTCTCACGCCGTCGCGTAAACCGTCGCGGATTGCCCTTACCGTCGGTTTGGAGCCCATCCGCAATGTTATTGAAACGTCCCAGACCGCATGGAATTTGGTAGTGTGCTGGAGCGCGCCAAATCGCCCGCGACGCGGTAAAACGACGGTCTTTCCCGCGCGTGCGCCGTTTCCAGCGGCTGCTGGAGATGCTCTAAGAGTATTACATCGCCATGCATGTGACCTTATTATAATAACTTGAGCCAAAGCTCACAGATATTTCAAACTTATAAAATAAAAGTGGAGATGTCTTCATCCTTGGATGAACCTTCATTCGCTGAACTTTACGCACATCAACAACTTTTATTGTTTCGCATCCTTACATTCCGTAGATCCTATATCCAATTCATAAAATACTTTAGCAATCGATAATACAAAGATACTAGTAAAAATGACAATTATTATTTAGGTATAACTATTATACCTTTATCACTCTTAGCGAGTTTCTTGTTTTGTTTGAGGAATTTACAGCGGTTCCTTACAGAAGGAGCATTCATATTTTTCATGTGCCGAGGTTTGGGGATTATCATGTGTGTTAGCATCTTTGCCCTTCATGTTCTCCTTATTATCAATT
This sequence comes from Alopecurus myosuroides, assembly GCA_028641055.1. NCBI lineage: Eukaryota > Viridiplantae > Streptophyta > Magnoliopsida > Poales > Poaceae > Alopecurus > Alopecurus myosuroides. The sequence continues at coordinate 499,700,404 of CM054057.1, forward strand.
TTTCGGATTGGGCAACTATCAAAACATGATTGTTAACCCTCTTAATAATATCTCCAATAGTTTTTAGCATACCGAGCTCATTTTGTGTTTTGTCCATCCCATACATGTTGTAATTCATCAGGGTGAATCTAACACCAAATATGTACTTAGATCTTCTAGGATCGGCAATCCGAGAGCCTCAAACCTTATACTGTAACCAAACATTTTGATTACATGCTCGATCATCGAGCTTCCTTCTGCCATGTGAGATGACCATAGTGCTTTCGTTATCTCATAACTCTCAGTCCTAGCATGAGTCCGGTACATGGCCGTGAGTGCAACAATCATATAGTGAGCAGATGTTTGATCAAACCGCTTTTGCAACTCAGGATCCACATGGGACACTGAACATAGATTGCATCATCACTCTTCAAGGTGTGAGTATCTTTCTCAGCATCAGTTGAATTGTCATCGAGTTCCTCCGGAGGAGGAGCATCGAGGGCATACTATTTCTTGACACTTGTGAGAACAATTCTCAAGGCACGTATCCGATTCGCATAGTTACTTCCATTGGCAGCAAGTGGTTTCTTCTCAAGTAGTGGACCAAGATTAATAGTGGGTGCTTTACGAGCCATAGATCTACAATAGTTTAATAGTTTTCTTAGACATATTCATAATTATAAACTAGCACTTGTTAACATAAGTTAACATTGTGCTCCCACTAAAAAAATTGATATTCCTCGTGATCAGACTTACTGTATATGGGATCCACACTCAATTTATAACCAAAGAATGTACCCACCTCAGAGATCATAAGCTTACAACAGATAGGACAACTTGACAATCACTTCCACCGTGATTTCGGTTTCATCTTTCGATGTATCTACTCCGAACTCATGACTATCATAACTGAAGGACAAGACAACCAACTGATCCTACAACAACAAGTGATGTCATGCTGACCCTTGTATCCAAGTGACCAACATGGACCAGCTTGATGCCCGCTGTAAGGACCCCAGACCGGCAGTCTGAAACCCTCCGTATGCATACATTCACGATCCTAGAAAGATCAGTCGTGAACAACATACAAAGTTGGCACACAGAAATACATCATCCATTACACGAATACATAAAGGTATTACAAAAATGATCACATGATCAAGTCTAACACAACTGCCACAAGGGCAGGCAACTTAACAAACACAGCGGAAGACAATTAAAACACAACGTAGTTGAGCCCAAGTCACGCCTTAACCTACAGGCTGCTGACCCGAAGACGATCCTAGTTCGCAAAGCCGTCAACTCCGTACTTCTCTTCATAGATATCCTTTGGAGGCTCCTTCTCCAAATCTGATAAGTAGATACCAGGGGCGAAACCATAATGAGTACATTTGAATGTACTCAGCAAGACATCCATCATGTCACTTACCAACATGCAAATATGCTTATATGGTGGAATAGGTAGGCTATAAATAGGGTTCACTATCAATGGTGTTCATATATGATGACACCACAGTTGCAGTCAGGTTAATCTGTATCTTCGTTGAAGAAGATACTTCAGAATAAAATAATATAGTTTTATTTCTCTTGTAGATATCACATGTACAAGAGGTTTTGTAAATCTTTGTTAAAGAATATTTTCTCTTTGCAAAACTTCTTGGAATCAGTTTCCAGAATTCTTGCTTAGAGTAGAAAAGGTTTTCTTTGCAAAACATTTTGTTTTGTATAACAGCACCTGGCTTTTCATCATCGACAATACCTCCACGGTATATGTTTCCATTCCTTTCCGAACTTCACAAGTTCAACACTTCCTTTCCAAAATTCCTTTTCAAAAACTTCCTTTTTGAAAACATTGACACAATGCTAGCTACATGGCCATTCAACTGTCCATATCCGAGGACGCGGCTTCTTCGAAAAAGTTGTACTCTGCAGAGGTGTACTCATCCACCAGATCCAGTACACCTACCGTGAACAACCACGGACTGTAACAACATTATGTAAACATCAGGTATCTGATCATAACCATCCACTATGTTCAAGATAGAATATGCCTATCTCTCAGTTGAGTGTCCGCTCCCCGGCACCGAGCTAATCCCCGCCAAGCCAGGAGCCCCAACTTCTGCATCCGGAGGGAAAATTAATCCCACACTTTATATGCCTCAACATTGGGAGTTTTGCCGACATTCGGTTCGAGGGTACGACGCCCCTTATAGCAAGTGAGATAGCACACACTAATAAGAACAAACTTCAAGTTAAGCCCCGTGCCCATGTTGGGGTAGGGTGGCAGTACGGTAAAGGTTGTCTGGCGAAGACTAGGTTATGTGTCATTTTTGAAAACACCACTTTCTCAAAAATGACCACTTCCACATTCCTCCGGAGAACAAGGATCCGCCTTTTCTCCGGGTTTTTCCGTAAAGCCTTTGTTTTGTAGAATCACAATTTTAGGGTGTCCACTTAGGGACTAATATATTTGATGGTAATAAATACCATATGGTGGCTTATGGGCTTGGTATTACCAAGTTTAACTACTGGCATGATAGTAACCTATATACTAGTATAGTAGTAATAGCCACATCAAAAATAGTTTTGATAATCAAGTTTTTGTAAAACTTCAGAGGTAAAACATGCATGATATATAATGATAAGTATTGTATCAGCAAGCATCAGGATGGCTTTCCTGGTATCTCCTTGTGTCCCTGGTTTTGGAGTGACTAGAACTTGAAACAGAGCTTCACGACACTTCCTTCCTCTTCGTTTTCTAACGTCGTAAAAAGAATAAAGGACACACATTCAGAACCAATCAAGGCAAGGAACCATACATAACAATACATACAGCAAGGAAATCTAATAATAACCAATCACACAATTATTAATGGAGGCAAACAATCAAACAAACATACTTGGTAGAAATGCCATTTAATAAGACAGCTTAAGGTTGGAGGAACATATCTCACAACCTTAATATCATGGATTCAGTGGGTGTGCCACTCTCATACCAAGATATTAATAAGCCCAAAACAAACTTAGTTTCACAAGGGTGAGACTACTAAGGGTATACAAAACATGCACAAAAATAATCATGGCAATGGGTCTATCAACCAAACCACAAAAAGAACAAGGTAGCTAATCTGCTAAGCCTAAATTCATATCAAGAATAAATAAAAAACATGATTTGAAAAAGTTACTTTTACAAATCAGTGATCCTACACAAGTGCAACAAGGCAATAGACTCATCACAAAACACACAATTCTCATAGTGAGAACAATAGAAGTAATGAATAAAAAGGAGGAATCCTATAGACATGCTTCTACTAAGGGTTTGCTATGCAAGCAAGCATAATAAGTAAATTAATAAAATGCAAACAAGGAACCATGTTATCATAATGGTAAATGAGAACATGTCCTCATGCAAGGATACACAAATATCCACCAAACACAAGTTGGCAGGAAAAACAATTCAACACAAAAACTGCTAAGGAAACTAGTACTACTCAAACATGAAGAATCAATGGATGTATTTCAATCATGTAATTGAAATACAACCAGAGGGTCCATGTCACAAAAACAGGAGTGAAAAACATCTATACTTGCTCTAACAAAAATATCTCATTTAACAAAACAATGCATCAATTTGCAGGGCAACTCCTACATACTAGTGGTAATAAAAAGGGCATTACTAGAGGAAGCAAACAACACTCCAAAGATGGATTTTTCCTAGCAAGCCACACATTATTACAACCACTAACAAACAGAAGGATACACATTTTTATTTAGCACTCAAAATCCTAAGGCAAAAATACTAGGCACTTATTAGTTAGAGAACTATAGAAAAGGAAATACATCTAGTGTGGGGGAAATAATGTTTCCACCAAAAATGCAATGACACCAGTGGGTGTTCCACTAGCATAACAAAGCATTAAGAGGTCACAAGGCCTCTGGTCCTTCTTGATAAAAATTAACAAAAGCCTAAACTAGCGTCTAGTGCAATAACCATACTAGTAGAAAATAATAGGGTGCAAAAATAAGCAAGGTAATGCTACTCATTCTATTGTTTTCACACAAGTGAAAAATCTAGGGGTCAAGTACTCATAAGAACATCATCAAAATGCTACTGGTCCTATGAACACAACCCAAAAATATGTGGCTACACAACCACAAATTCTTATGCCAAAAATTCCACACATGAGGGAATTTTTCCATAACATTCTCATAGTGATGACTAAGCTACTCATGCTTTTCTACCAATTAAAATGCAAGATAGCAGAGGTGATAACAACACAATATAAGTACCAACATGGTACTGGATTCAATCAACAAACCAAGTTCTTGCACATAAATTAATCACTCAAAAATACTATGCAAGTATTTAACTAGAGATAAAACATATGATAATAACAAAAATCATATTTCTTCTCCACTCAAGTCCACACAATATAACATGCTAAAATAGTTAATTAACACTTAGAAAACAAGTTCACACAACTTGTAAATGCTAGAAAACAATATTGCAACACAAAAATATATTCACACAATTTAATTACCTAAAATGCAAAAATGGCAGAAACATGCAAATTAAAGATCTGTCCACCAAACTTTCTATGATGCTCTAAAAATTAAATCCAGCTAGATTTGGATAGCCCTAAACATATACAAGACCATCCAGTTGATTTTGCATCAAAATTCATTTTTAATAATTTTATAAAAATCACCAAAGTGCTCTCTGGTGTTTTACCAAATTGCATGCCATTTCAAAAATACAAGGAATTTGGAAGCAAGGTTAATTTCTTCCGTTAGGAAATTTCAAGGGCTTTCCAACGCAATTTGCCTCACTTCATTCTGAGTTGCAAAATAAAAATGGTGCTCATTTTGGTGTTTCTGGTACCTGTTGCCAAATCATTTTTCATTTCAAAAATATCCATCCAAATGTAGATCTACAAAATGTATATGGTTTAGATTTAGTTGATGTACAACTGTGAATTTTGGTTTGGTCAAATTCATCTTTTAGGTAGGTTTTTAGAGCCAAAAGTAAACATATAACAATCTGTAGAAATAAAATTGGAAAAATAACTGACTGGGCCAGATCCAACAACTTGGGCCGGCCAGATCTGCCTACACCGCTGGCAGAGGCAGCCGCAGTGGCTGACCAGCGGGCCAGGGGCCACGCGGCAGCCACGCGGGCAAGCGCCAGGCCCACGGGCAGGTTTGACTAGCAGTTGCGCGCGGTCAAGGGTTCGCTGGCGTCAGCGTGACGCGAGGACTGCGTCACTCGCCGGCGGGACGTCTCCGGCGAGGCCGTACACGGCGAATCCGTGCGCCAAAATGCAAATTAAAAACACCCATGAGTTTCTTACGACGAGGGGAACCGAGTGAGGGATGTCTCGCTTCCCGGGAGCGGCCGGAGGGCGGCGGCGATGGCGCGCGCGCGGCGGCCGGACCGCTACCACGACGCGGGGACGCAACCGAGGGAGAGGGAGGGGGAAAAGATGCGGCGAGGGTCGCCTGCTCACCGTGGATGCGCGGAGACGCTCGGCTAGGACGGAGGAAAATCGAGGGCGCGGCAATGTCTCGCCGGAGTCCGCCGGGCTCGGAGAAGAGAGGTGGATGGCGCGGGCACCACGATGCATCTCGGCTTGATTCCTTCAGCAGGGGGGCCCAGCGAGACGAGGTGGAGACGATGGGACACTCGGCGGCCGGCGGCGAGCTCGGCAAAGGCCTAATCGACGGCGAGCAATCTCCCTAGGGTTTCGGTTTGGGGATTCTTTGAGAGAGAGAGAGGAGAGAGAGAGGGAAAGCTAAAGGAGAGAGAGGGGGGCAAGTTGGGAGCACAAGCACATGGGGGGCCTCCTTATCCTCCTCGAATATCTTCCACTCGAAGCAAAGGGGTAGGGCTTATGTATCTACAGAGAGCTAGAGGTTGAAGATGAGTGACTCAGCTTTCAACTAGGTCCCTGGAATTTTACAAATAGGTCCCTGTCCTCTCTAAAAAATGTGATTTTCACCAAGCATACAAAGTCAAAATTTAAATTCCTTTTGCCCAAAATTCTAATTAGTTGAGTTGCACAACATATGTGAAAATTGGCTCAAATGGATAAACTTTATAGTTCAAAGTTGTTCAAATTTGAATTCTTACATAAATGGACATTGAATTTATTTGACTACCTAGGATTTTCCAAAAATGATAATTTTTGGCACACATTCCTTATTTGATGTGTTCCATATGTGGTAGAAAATTCAAGTCATTTTGAGTTACTTCATAGAACAAACTTGTTCAAATTTCAAAAAGGTGCTGTCAAGAAAACAGGAGTTTTTGGCAACTTAAATTATTCAAAAACTTGTGCCCTTTTGGTTTTCATCCTTATTTATGATATAGAGCATGTGGTATTTATTTCATGGCATTTCGAAAAGGTTTGAAGAACAAACTTGTTCAAAATCCCAAATGTTGCTGTGGAGAAAAACCATGTTTTCAGGACTTTAATGGATTCAAATTTTGGTCTCCTCTTGTTTGTGTTCCTTATTTGATATAAGGAAGCAATGGTATTATTTTCAGCTCATTTGAAGAAAGTTTCCAATAGTAACTTGTTTGAGTTTTCTGTTTCTAGAAATATTGGAAATTCAATTTAATAAGGCACTTGGCTTTTCTTTAACAATGCTTTGCCAAAATATTTATGTGACTAGAGATAGCAAGTCAATGCTCTATAATACTTTTGTTTTTAAGCTTGCAAGGTTGGAAAAACATTTGATAAGATTTTTGGTGAAGCATCTAAGAATGCCTCTTTTTCTGATAATCTTTTAGGGAAATTTATTAAGTGTTTCCTTTTTCTTAACTTAGGCCTTGGAATTATACTCAACAAGTATGGGATTCATAGGATAGTTTTTGAAAACTCTTTGATAAATATTTACTTTAGAAAATATTGTCAAGGTCATTGGAACAATATGTTGAATATTTTTAGTTTACTGCTTTGCTATCTTTTTAAGTTTGCTTTCCATTTCTTAGTCATGTAAGTTTATATAATTAGTTTGTTTATTTGCACTCAAACAAACACAACCAAAGTTTAATTGTCAAGCAATTAGCAAAACAACTGTGTTATCAGGTATTCCAAAATTGGGATGTGACACCCGCCTTTTGATCATAAGAACACTTTCACCCTTGTATCCAAGTGATGAAGACGAACCCCAATCAGCTTGACGGTGCTACAGTTGTAAGAGAACAATCTATCTTTATATTTCAATGATAAATCACCCTAATAATCACGTCTACTGTACAATCAAAGGACATGAAGAAAATAGATAAAAAATTCACAAGTATAAGAACTAGTGATGTAGTATAGTTTCTTCCTTCTCCAATGGTTCCTTCGTTTGTCGTGCCATCTCGAGGTTCACGACAAGTGCATCCCTTCTTGTAACATTCACACATTTTAAATAATGCAATAACCTCTGCGTTGGTGTGCTAGTCTCTGGATCAATTGCTAGCACCACAAGATGAAATATCATGCAAATGTGTCAAAATTTTATTACATCGCACGATCGAGTCTTTACAATATAACTTTATTACAACTTACATAGTCTCAGAAGACTAGCATGATACAAAGTTCTGCAGCGGAAAATAATATACAACAGTGAGCCTCATCATGTTCATGTGCCACTGGCAAAAACATGTTGGTTGTAGACTCGAGAACTTAGACGAAATCCTCAATCGTCAAAAAAACCATTTGCAATATTGAATATGCAGCCACAAGGGGTCTGTACAATTTCTTGTACTGCCAAATGAAACTATGGTGGATGTAAGTGGCAAGACTATAACTACATGAATATTTGGCTGAGTGGAGTTTTGGCTATTTGCAAAAAGCAATTTTCTCCTATCTATTTTGTAAAACAATTTTTCTTTTCAAAGGTTGGCACCATTGGCTGAAATCCATGAGCACCACAACTATTGTTTAATTAACTAAAACTTTACTAGTTGAAAAAATGGTGTTGAGATTCTTTTGTCCAGCTGCTCATAGTTGTCCATAACCGCAGAAACGGCTAAGATCTTAGTTTCTAACTCTGCATAAGTTGCGCAATTTCACCTTTAGAATCAATTAACCCAAACATCATATACATACTAAAAGTAAAGGAAATGAGAGAATTGAGACGAGTTCTTTCAGAAGCATGTAAACAACCCACTGGCAAGACCCGTTCCACCTATTATTTTGCTACATCATCTTGTCAAGCCACAGGTCGAGTCCATGCAAAATATTTAACCAAGCCAAAGTCATATGACCAAAGGTTGCATTGGAAGCTATCTTAACTTGGAAGAACATAATAATCCCTTGGTTTCTAGGTGGAAAACCATAAGTGTACACCCCGGGTAAAAGACACCATAGAAATGGCCCTAGGCAGACACTCAACTTTTACCACCTTTCAACATCAATCGAACTAGTTCATTAAGCTTAGTACTTATACTTTTTCCTCAACATCTAGTAAAAAAATTTAATATTATTGCTAAGCATTTACTAAACTTGATGGCTATAAAGTTAACATGGTAAAATGGGTAGCTACACACTACTAAGTTAATAGCATAACATATAGTTTTTTTCCGTAAAACTCATATCATGCTTGCTACTCAAAAATCAACTAATGCATAGGAAAATAAATAGGTGGTTTATGTGTGTCACTTTCCTTTTTGATGTTGGTGTAGAGTAACACTCTCTTCACAAATAGAACATTCCTCTCCGTACAATCTACACAATTCAAATAAAAAACAACAAATCAGCAATTCACAACATACAAACAAAATAATACAAAGTAACAAGCATAGCAAAAGGGGAATGGTCTTGGAATATAAGTTTCAGATCCATATGCTAGTGAAATATGGGGCTAACACATTTTGAATGTTAGTCTTGATCAAATTGATCACGCCAATTTTTTTTCCTAATAAAGGTTTTACCATACACTATTCAAAAATCAGGTGGCTCAATACTATGGATGGGTTTTCAGGACAAACCTACATGGAATGGGTCCTCTGGTTCTAAAATGTCTGGGTATGGTATCTCTGGAACAAGGTTAATATTTGGAACAAATTTGTATAAGAAAATATATTCCAAATATTTATAGGATTTATTATTTGTCAATAATACTCAATTGGGCATCTAAAATCTAAATAAATTCTAAACTTGTCCAAAATTAATTTTGAACAGAAGGGTCTGTTAGTACACATCCTAAGGTTCAGAGAAAAAATTTATTTACAATTTTTTGATTTATAGAATTTGAACTATGCCAAAATTGATCCAAATGGCTCATCTGAATTTGGACAAATTTTAAATAGTCAAATTTGAATTTAAGTAGTACCAAAAGATTCGATAGGTCAACGAATTTTTAAAGAGTCCAAGTTTACTAAATTAGGCTTTCTGGATCAAAAGTTATAAGAGTTCTAAGGTTTAGGGTCTTTTCTACAAAAGTTACATAAGGTTTTTTATTTACAAATAATTCCATAAAATGTCTGGCCTACGTGGCAAGATCCTATTGGTTAAAAAAAGGTTTGGTTAAGTTATCTAATTTCACATGCATGATCTTGATTTGACGGACGAGGGTTGGGCTCACGGCTCGGCTCTGTGGCTTGGTTGGGCTTAAGCTTAAATGCGGCTTGGCCCGGCTAGATCTAATCCTGCGCATGTGTGGGTGATCTAAACCAAAACATAGGGGAGCTCACCGCTGCAGCTAAGGTCGCCGGAAAAGGTTCCATCGGCAACTGGCGGTGCAGTTGCTCGACGAACACGATGCTCCAGTGACCTCCTAGATGCGGCGAAGGCTAATTCCGAGGTGGCTCGGTTCCGCGAATCCGATGGTGTGGACGATGGCCTCCAAAGAGGCTCCAAATGACAGTGGCATGAAGATCTCGAGGTGACGGCCACTGTGAAACTCTGGTGAGATGCGGATCCGCTTGTTCCGGTCATCGGGCTGCGACAAAAATCGAACAAATGGTCACTATGGTGCGGAAAGGAGATAGGGCCAAAAATCAACAGTGTGGATGTAGCGCCCTACCTTTTAATAAGGTAGATCACATGTGTAACATGCTATTCCCGGGATCACTGATAGCATACACATGACAAAATGAAATATTCATTACAATAACATCGTTCTACAACGTTGATCCAATGAATATGAAATAAAATAGTCTTACAAATGGCATAGTCAACATGGACTAGCCCAAATAACAAAGTTTCAAAGCAAACACAGCGTAATTAAATCTTCAATGAGGCTTCTTCACTTCATCACCACACGCAGACATGTTGGAATGTAAGATCGAGATCCTAGCCCAACACTCTTCATCAGAATGACCTTCACGTTGGAATATGTAAACCCACGAGGGAGGAAGTGAGTACAAACAATATACTGGCAAGTGAACACTTGTATGGTGGCAGTTTTGAGGAATAAACTAACTACATGATATCTGGCCGGTGGAGTCTAGGCTATTTGCATAAAGCTAATTTTTCCCTATATTTATTAATTCATTTTAAATCTTTGGAAATCAACATGGGTAGACACACAATGAAGTTTGATAATATCATCATGGGTAGACACACCATGAGTTCGATAAGAGGGCACAGAGGGGAAGACATACCATGTGCACCGAAAATAAGTTTCTACCATATTTTAATTCATTCAGAAAAGATGAGGAGATTCTTTAGCACCAACCCGGACTAGTATCTCAAATTGCCCATAATCGGGTACATGGCTAAGATCTTAGTTTTTTACTCTACAGAGATTGTGTACTTTCACCTTAAGACTCATCCTTCCCGAGAGAAGAATGAGACAACATCTTTGGGAAGAGAGATTCACCCATACCAGTAAGACTCGACGCTCCTAGAAATTCAGCTACCACCTAGTATCTTACAACAGGATGACCCCCCCACAAGTTAATCAATCTTGGCAGAGCCCATAATACCTCAAGGCTGCACTGGAAGCTAACTAAAACAGTGAACACCTACAAGTCTCTTTGTTCCTGGGTGGCAATCCACAAGTGTACTCCTTAGGTGAAAAACACCATCGACATGGCCCCATGAAGCCACACAACATAAACCATTCAACACAATTCCACCCACGTGTTTCATTAAGGTTGTTAATTTTCAAAGTTTCATAAATACCACAACCAAAATAAAACAGCAGCATTTGTGATAGTAGTCATGTACAGCTAAGTCATTTCCTAGTAGGGTTTCATGGTGGATACACAGCACTAGGTGTTCTAAGCATAGCATATACTTGGAAAAATAAATAGAATAAAATAAATAACAACACCTATGATGCATACTACTTGAAACACTAATGCAGTTGGGAAAAAAGTGGGTCATGAAGTATCACTTGCCTTGGTCAAAGAAATCATCACACACACAGCAGTCACAAGAGTTGCACTGGTCCTCTTCAAAGTCTAGACAAAATAATAGCACAAAACAAACACACCACTCAATATGATCAAACATAGACATGTATGCATGTATGAATGCATAAATTTGTTTTACACAAAATAACTATAGAAAAGGGGTGTATTTGACATCTTATGAGGTTTATTTAGTTGGTGGAAGGTTCTGGTTAAATTTTATTTTATCAAAGTATTAAATTATTTTATTTCAGGGGCCCTAAACTAGGTGATCACTCAAATTAAATTCCTAAAACAACTTTTATGTTCTGTAATAATTAGGTCTTGGTATCTCTCGATAGAGGACACAAATCTCAAGCTAACCTAATTGGAATTGTTCAAAAATACATTTTAGAATTTGAATTAGAGCCAAATTACTGATTTGACCATATTTAACATAGAAAGTGTGTGCACGACTCAATTTTGTATTTCTCTGGTTCCAGGGCGTTCTACAATTTCTAAGGAATCCATAGACCACAACCTTACAATTTTTTCCTTAGTAGAATTCAAACTATGATTTATTTGGTGTATTTGACCCCTTTCTCCAATTTAAACAATGTTAAAAAACTTTCAACAGAACCTATACAATATTTTTTTATAAATGGGTAGAAAACTTCCCTAGATTTCCAATGGTACTAATCTCATAAATTTTGAATTCTTAAATGATTTTCTATGGATTTTACAAGTTGGAAGAAGGTTTCTGGATTTAAATTCAGTTTTGAATTTTTTGCTGACAGGACACGCTGACGGGGAAGCTGGTGTGGCACTAAGTGGTGCGTGGGGATTGGCTCGGTGTTTCCGCGCGCTGACTGGGCATGTACCAGTCAACAGAGAGGATCCAGCCGTGGATCTACGATGCAACGACTATGAATAGCCCAGGAACACCCGGGAGGGGGGGGTCACCGGAGGTTCACCGGCGACGGCGCGCACGGCGGCATCCTCTCGGCATGCGCGTTCCCAATGAAACAGAAGGCTAGAGAGGAGAAGGGGCTCACCATGGTGTGCAATACGTCGAGGCGGACTTGGTGGCAAAGGAGAGACGGCGATCGATTTCTGGTTTGGCCTGAGGAGCTCGCCGGAGTTGGTGCAGGCGGCGGTTGCGTTCAGCCTTCGATGGCGTGACCGCTGCAGTGCACACAATGAAGTTAGAGGATTTCCCCGAGGTGCATAACAACAAGGGGAACCGAGAGGAGGAGGATTTGGGGGCGGTAGCTCACCGGTGACGCCGTATTCCTCACCGGAGTTCGTCGGGTGCGCGGGATTTTGGTGGGGAAATCGGGCGGCCTCGCGGCGCGATCGAGTGAGAGAGCAGAGGGAGATGCAAGAGGGGTCTGTGGGGTCTTAATGGATCTGGCGTCGTGGCCGTTGAGGGAGCGGAGAAGTGGGGGGAGTGGCGCGACCATCGAGGGCGACGGTTGTGCGCGCGGGAGAGAAGGAGAGGGGGTTGGGTGCGCTGACAGGTGGGACCCGCCTGCTAGAGAGAGAAAGAGAGAGAGCGCGCGGGAGCTATGGCAACGGGCTGGCCCAGTGGGCTGTGTAGCGCGCGTGAGAGAGAGAGAGAGAGAGGGGATGGGACGTGGGATGTCTTAGTAGGACTGGTCCGCGTGAGTTTTCTCTTTTTATTTGTTCTTTATTTTCTTTTTCTGTTTTTATTATTTGGAGGCTCAAATAATTTCAAAAGTGGTCCAAACCCAATCAGAAAAATTATAAAAATATGTTTTGCAAAGCTTAACCAATTTAGGGTGTTTTGGTACCATTTTGAAATACAAAATAATTTAATTATAGAATAAAACAGGGTATGGTTCTTATAGTTATTACTTTTTGGTATTAAATTCATTTAGGGTTTTAGACTTGTGGTAATAGTTTACAAATGTCATTGTCGTGCAATGATGCCATGGTGAGATGTATGCATGCTGGTTTTTAAGTTTCGAATTTCCTGGGATGTTACAGACTAACTCCCTTAAGATGAAGCATGTCCTCGGGTTTCGGAAAGGCTAGCAAATAGGTGAGGGTGATCTTCTCTAAGGTCTTCTTCACGTTCCCAAGTTGCTTCTTCCTTGGTGTGGTGATTCCACCGGACCTTGCAAAACTTGATGGTATTAGTACAAATATTTCTTTCAGCTCTTTGTAAGATCTTGACGGGTTTCTCCTCATAGGTCATGTCACTTTCTTTTTGTACTTCTTCGAGGGGTACTGTATCTCTCAACGAAGTCTCTGACATCTCAGGATGACATTTCTTCAGCTGGCTTACGTGAAACACATTGTGTATTGCGGAAAGTGTTTCTGGTGGCTCCAATTCATAAGCTACTTCTCCTTTGCGGGATATGACTTTGAATGGTCCTATGAATCGTGGTGCTAACTTTCCCTTGATTTCAAATCTCTTCACACCTCTAGGGGGTGACACTCTAAGGTAGACTCTATCCTCCATTTCATAAGAAACATATCTACGTTTGTTGTCAGGATAGCTCTTCTATCTCGACTGTGCTATCTTTAATCTATCTTTGATTAGTCTAACCTTCTCTTCAGCTTCTTGGATGATGTCAGGTCCAAATAAACTTCTTTCACCTAGACCACTCCACAAGGGTGTGGTGCATTTCTTTCCATACAGAGCTTAAAATGGTGCCATCTCTATACTAGCTTGTTAACTATTGTTGTAAGAAATTTTTTCATATGGTAAGTTGTCATCCAAACTGGATCCATAGTCTAAAACACATGCTCTTAGCATATCCTCTAGAATTTGATTTACTCTCTCAGTCTGGCCATCTGTTTGATGGTGAAATGATGTGCTGAATTCCAGTTTGGTTCCAAATGACTCATGCAGTTGCTTCCAGAAGTGTGAGGTAAACTGGGTACCTCTGTTAGACACAATACTCTTTGGAACACCATCAAGACAGACAATCTTCTTCATGTATATATCAGCCAACTTAGCACTAGTGTAGGTGGTCTTTACTGGCACAAAATGTGCTATCTTTGTCAGACGATCAACTACCACCCAAATAGAATCATACCCTGATTTGGTTCGGGGTAACCAAGTGATAAAGTCCATACCAATTTGATCCCACTTCCATTCTGGCACTTTCAGTGGTTGCAACAGTCATGCTGGTTTCTGATGCATAGCCTTTACCTTATTACAAACATCAAATTGGCTATGTATTCTGCTATGTCTCGCTTCAAATTATTCCACCAGAATCTTTCCTTCAAATCCATGTACATCTTGGTATTACCAGGATGAATGGAATACGGTGACTCATGGGCTTCTTGGAAAATCAGCTTCCTCAAATAAGGGTCATTGGGTACACAGATACGTTTCTCAAACCAAACAGTTCCTAGCTCATATTCACGGAATTATGTGGTCTTCTTCGTTTAGTGCTTCTTTCAAGGTTTCCTTGATTCCTTCTATTTCTTTGTCTCCTTTCTGGGCTTCTCGGATTTTATCCATCAATGTTGGTTGAACTACTAGTGATGCTACAAATCCTTCAGGTACAACTTCCAATATGAGGTCTTGAAGTGCTTTGCACAGATCCTGGGATATTTCTTTGGTTGATAGACAATTGACATAAGCTTTATGAATCAAGGCATCAGCGACTATGTTTGCTTTACTGGGATGGTATTGCAAACTCAGATCACAATCTTTGATGAGTTCTATCCATGTCCTTTGTCTCATGTTCAAGTCCTTCTGGGTGAAGATATACTTCAAACTCTTGTGATCCGTGAAAACTTCACAATGTTTCTCCGTCAGATAGTGTCTCCGGGTCTTCAATTCATGAACTACTGAAGCCAACTCGAGGTCATGAGTGGGATAATTGACTTCATGTTTCTTGAGTTGCCTCTACCTCCTTGCATCAACACACTTCCTAGTCCTTGACGAGAAGCGTCACATAACACTTGGAACTCTTTCTCCAGATCAGGCAAACACAAAACAGGTGCAGACACTAATCTCTTCTTCAACTCTTGAAAGCTGGCCTCACATGTTTTAGTCCACTAATATTTGTTTTCTTTCTTCAATAGTTCAGTCATTGGTTTATCAATCTTGGAGAAATTCTCAATTAACCTTCTATAGTAACTAGGCAAGCCTAAGAAACTATGAATTTCTCCAACATTCTTGGGTAGTTCCCATTCTGTCACCATAGTGACCTTGAAGGGTCAACTGAAATTCTTTCCTTCGGTACGATGTGTCTAAGAAATCCTACTTCACCCAGCTAGAATTCACACTTGCTGAACTTAGCATACAGTTTGCGTTCCCTAAGATTCTCCATTATCAGGCAAAGATGTTTCTCGTGTTCCTTAACACTTTTGGAATAGATTAGTATGTCGTCAATGAAAACAACGAAAAACTTATCGAGGAATTCCATGAACACCTTGTTCATCATATTCATGAAGTATGATGGAGCATTGGTTAAGCCAAAGGGCTTCAAAGTATACTCATATGAGCCATATCTAATGACAAAAGCAGTCTTGGGTATATCATGCTCTCTAATCTTGAGTTTAAAATATCCAGACCGCGGATCGATCTTGGAAAACACACTAGCTCCTTCCAACTGATCAAATAAGTCATTGATTCTAGGTAGTGGATATTTGTTCTTGATTTTCACCTCATTCGGTGAACGATAGTCCATAACTAAACGCTGACTTTTGTCCTTTTTCTCCATGAACAATACTGGTGCTCCCCACGGGGATGAACTTCATCTTATAAATCCTTTGCCTAGTTGTTCTTCAATTTTTTTTGAGTTCTTCCAGTTCATTAGTGGACATAGGATATGGTCCCTTTGCTATAATGCCTGTGCTCAGAAGCAAATCAATCAGGAACTCCACATCTCTATCCGGTGGCATTCTTGGCAACTCATTTGGAAAGACATCTAGATATTCTCTCACAATAGACACTTGGTCTAGGCTAACCTCCTTAAGATGGTTTAGTCTAACCCGCTTAAGATAGTTCAGACTAATATCCTTAGGTTCCAACTGGGTTTTGTATCTAATCCTCTTACCCTATGGGGTAGATAGTGTGATTGACCTACTGACACAATCTATGACTCCTCCATAGGCAGTCATCCAATCCATACCCAAGATAACATCTAATCCTTGTGATGGTAGGATTACTAAATGAGTTGGGAATTTATGGGTCCCAATCTCTAGGACTAGTTCCCCACATTTAGCACTGACCGACATCTCACCACGTGGGGAACTTACTTGAAATATCTTCCCTATTGTTTTGGTGGGTATTGTATTTTTATCCACAAATGCTTTTGATGTGAATGAATGTGATGCTCCAGTATCAAATAAAACCAATGTTGTAAAGGAGTTGAGTGGAAATGTACCCATCATAGCATTAGGTTCATTCATCACCTCTTCAACATCAAGGTGATTCGCATGCCCCTTCTGAAATGGATTGGGCTTGGTAATCTCAGTAGGCTTCCGTTCTGGGCATTTATGTAACATCCCAAGTTTTGCTAATAAAAGTGTGTGGTGTTGTGTTCATCTCATACATGCATGAAACAAAAATTTAAATCATGTTTTAACCAATTTAAATTGTGAATTTAAATGGTTTGAGAAAATCTGACAAATAGTACTTAATTTGGGATTCAAAATCTTGTATTGAAAAATATTTCAATTTCACCAAAACAAAACATAGTGAGGTTGGAAATTTTGTGAGGTTTCCAAAAAGTATTTTTGCCAAATTGTCTATTCACAAAAAGGCCCTCAAAACGATGTTTTCTGTCCTGTTTTAAAAAGAGAAAAGGACCTCTTGGTGTTTTTAAAACTCCCAGGGGTTTTTTTGTAAAACTCCTTTTCTTTTCCTTTCTTCCTCCCTTCCGGCTAGAAGGACGAGAGCGGCGCCACGGTGGCGAGGCCACCTCTTGCTTCCCGAGCGACCGAGGCGATGAGGACCACGGGTGCCGTCCAGATTGAGCTTTCCCTCGCAGAACCCCCCCTCGAACGCCTTCCTCTCTCTCTGTCCCCGAGCACACCCAAAACCCTAGCCGCCGGAGTTTTCGCCGTCGCTGCCGTTTCGTCAACTCTCGAGCCCCGACGAGTAGCTCAACCGCACCTTCGTCCCTCTCTGCACCTGCTCGGCCAAGGAATCGAGCCGGGATGGCTTAGGCGAGGAGATCTCCGCCGTCTTCTTCCTGCCGGCCGCCGGAGTTCGAGCAAGCGTGCGGTCGCGTCCGTGCCTCCCCGACCTCTCAGAGCAGCTCTTCGCGCTCAGGGTGCGCTCTGCGTCCTCCCTATCCTCCCCGTTGAGTTCCCCGTGGTCGAATTCGTGTTCCTCGCCGGAGACCCGAGCGCCGCCGCATTTTCCTTCACGGCGGCTCCCCGTCGAAGATCTTATAGGGGCGGCGCCACCACGGGTAGGTTCGCCACGTCGAGACGCATCCAACACACCAATCCACGCGTCCAGGGGTGGCCGGAGTAGCCGCCGGCGTCCGCATCTGTGCCGGTCGGCCACCGTGTGACGTCGAGGTGACATCACCATGACGTCACCCGGCCACGTGTTGGACCCTGGTTTTTCGTAGTTTCTTTTTAAATAAAATTCAAACTGACACGTGGGCCCACCCCTTTACTGTTTACAGAAAATGAATAAAACTTGTAAAATTAATATCTTTATTTCTGTAACTCAGAAAAATAAAGTAAAAGTATGGTTTTGTTCAGAAAATTATTATCTACCTGTTTATGTCATTTTCACACATGTTTGATAAAGTTCAAAAATGAGCATTATTTAATATTGTTTAAATCATTTAAAATAGAAAAATAAGTTTTTATTCAATAAAATTAGAAAATTAAAAGTTATATACCAAAATGCTCAAAATAATAAATGCAACATGTTTATGATGTTTTCAAACCCATTTGAGCAACTAAAATGGTACTCACTTTCATAATTGCCCAAATTGCCCCTCCGGGGTCTATTTCGGGATAATTTCAATAAAATTGCATAACTGACATACGAACCCTAGCAACTCATCGAGCATGTTTAGGGCTTTATTTCAGTGCATTAATTTGCTCATGCATACATATTGCGCATTGCATCGATTCCATGTGTTCATTGTTATTTCTCTTTCGGTGTTGTTTCCCCCTCGGTAGAACGCGACTCCGAAGTGAAGGCCAACATCTCCAATGACGAATACTTGATCTTAACCGACAAGTCAAACACTTATTCCTGAAGACCTTATCTGGTTTGCTTATAACCAAGGCAAGCATAACCTCTTATCTGCTCATATATGTTTTCCAACAACAATTGCTTCTCGTACTTTGCATTCGATTCCAAAGTTTTTGATGCTAGTAGACATAGTTCACCTATATGCTGCATTGCCTCTATATCCTGATCCACTGCTCCTAGCCGCCATAGATTTGCTTGTCCGCATCGCCAGAGCCTCATATCTGCTACCGCTTAGTTTCATATGTTTGTTACCTCTGCTCCATCCGGTTGATGAATCAGAGCTGCGATAACCTAGTATGATATTATGACATGGTAAGATGAGCACTGTGTGGTTAACTTGACTAAGGCTTGGACGGGAGGCCGCTTGGGAAGTGGTTGTTTGTCCTGTACTTGCCAACCCTAGGAGTAAGGTCTCGCTGCGGAAACCAAGACTGAGCGTGCAACCACACGCGGGGCCTAACAGACCGCGCTCGACTAACTAACTTGTTTGGTTCTATCCGTGAGTCACGTAGTTTGGGATTTCCATCTGCGTGTGAGTCAAAAACCTTTTGGAGGTGTTTAGGGCGCGACCGGGACAAGTAATGGACATACACGGATCTTGATCCCGACTCACAGAACAGGTGTCGTCAGGAGGTGGCCAACTCCCTGTTGACGGGGTGGCCCTGTTTGGGTTGACTCATGGATAGGGCTCGACAAGGTAAAGGTCGTGGCCAACCACACTCTGCCGGCACATCGTCGGAATTGTGCCAATAGCTTGGCATTAAGAGTCGGATGGTACGTGTGGGTAAAGTGTACCACCCTGCAGGGATAAATCTTTCGGAAAGCCGTGTCCACGGTTAAGGACGACTTGGTGAATGCCACGTGGTCATAGATAACTTGAACGTGTCGTAAAAGATGTTGACAATGCATGGAGGCAGTAGATCAAGGGTGCCTCCTCGGAAATGCCGAGAGGGGTGATCCTTGTAGCATGTGAGATGCTGGGAAATAATGTTGGTGGTTCCAAATGATGATGATCACAGTAGTGAGTTTCTCATCTGTTTTGAAAACCTTCTATGAGACGTGCTATTCCTTCCTCAACTTACAAAACAAAGATTGCTTTACGCAAATCAGCCTTCATAAAACCCTTTCTTAAGATATCAGATATATAATAGGTTAACTAAGTCTTGTTGAGTACCTCCCGTACTCAGGTTTGCTTAATTTTGGTTTAGGAGAAGATCTCACATCGGTGGTGATTCAACGTGGACATCGACGAGTAGTTTGGGGTTCCCAGGTAGCAGCCTGGAATCTATGGGCTGGGACGTCGCCTTATGTTGGCGGCCTCTTAGGCCTTTTTGGTTCTTGTTGATTAGCAACATAATTTTCCTTCCGTTGTCTGATGTAATGTTGGGTCGTGTGACCTCTGCTTGTAATCTATACTCTAGTAACACATGTTTAATAAAGTTTCATGTTTAGAGTACTGCTTTGATCGGTTATTGGTTTCGAGCTCATTGTTATACAGTTTTGGCTATGCTTGCATAGTTGTCGCAGTCGAGGGGTTGTGGAGCCGATGATCCATGTCCGAGCCCGCCTGTCGATGTGACGGCCTGGGGCGAGGTAACCCCAGTAACCCTCGATTGTTGTTGCACTTTCTGGATACATAGCATCTCTGTATAGCTTTGGTCCCGTTTCCTTCAGTTTCATTCGATTCGTGGACGCCTTGATATGCATAGGTTGTTATGACTAGCATTGGTACAAGGAGTAGTAGACTGGGGATCCGGACTACGTGCCGATGAATCCAGTCTGCCTGCCGTTGTTTGTTGCGGCCGGGGCTGGTAACCCTGAAGCCCTTGTGAGTCCATGGCTAGGAGCACATAATAGTATGTATATCTCTGGGTCCGGGGTCGTGACAAGTCATGGTATCAGAGCAGGACTGCCTGTAGGAAAACCTTATTGCTTGGTCGATGTCGAGTCTAGTGTTTGTGAAAACTATTTTGAAACTTCAAATGAATGTGAAAAACCTTCTTAGGATTCTTTTTACTCCGTATCTGGTATCGCTCTAACTCTGGGTCATCTTACCTGTTTTGATTTGAAAAGGTTTTGCTATCTCTTCTAGTCATTCAAAACCTAGGTGCCTTCTTTGGCAATGACGTTTTTACCCAAGTTGACCTAGTGTTAAGTTCTAGAGTCGTGTGTGTTCCATGTTCCGTTATCTCTCGTTTCAAATGGAAGATTTCCTTTCCATCATAATACCTCAGAGTTGTGTGGGTTCCACATACTCCAGTTCTAAATTCTCAAAATCCTGAACCTGGAGATTTCCTTTTCATCTCGAATATATTCGTTATCCTTCGTTCAAATTCTTCCGGAGTTGTGTGTCTTTTGAAAGATTTTCCGTGATTGC
The DNA here is from genome assembly GCA_028641055.1 of Alopecurus myosuroides. Classification (NCBI taxonomy): domain Eukaryota; kingdom Viridiplantae; phylum Streptophyta; class Magnoliopsida; order Poales; family Poaceae; genus Alopecurus; species Alopecurus myosuroides. The sequence continues at coordinate 499,721,305 of CM054057.1, forward strand.
TATCCGTAGTGTCCTTCAAGGCACTAATATAGTAGTTATTCCTTTCTCAATGTTTTCAACCTTGGATTTGAACCGAAGGTCCCGGAATGTACTGAATTGTGGTGAGTTGAGTCATGTGGTTTCTTAACCATGTAATGCTCACGCTATCAGTACAGGATGCTGACCTTTAACCCAAGTTCTGTTCCTTTGGATCCTGAGGAATCCGTTCTACCTCAGGATGGCTAGGTAATCTCAACTCCGATAGCCATAGTTTTCCTCTTGGAATCAGAAGGATCGCAACAAGAGTGATCATCATGAGTTCCACATCTTTCTTCTTGATTCAGCTATATTTCTCCTTTTGGCATGGGTTCTACATATGAGTATTACCCCGTGCATCCAACGTGATCTCAGGATTTTCCAGAGCACGTTCCTACTCTTTAGTTGCTTTCCGAACCTCGTCCGTTGTTTGGAAACCAAGTTGCATATGTGTGTTGGGTTCTTCCAATGCATTTGCTCTTGTTCTCCATCAGAATGTTCCACCTTGGGATGTCAGGAGAAACAAACTCCAGTACCTCGTTCATCTCTAGTATCAGGTCAAAGCTATGTAATCCACAGATCAAAGAAGTTTCATTAGCTTCTGTTCTGTTCCACCTTCAAGTGTCACACTCTTTTATATCAAGAGGTCGTGCCTAGTTTCATGGCCTTAATGATGAAGTGATGCTCTCACACATCTTCACTCCCCCTTCCTCCAAGCTTGAATGCTTGAGAATGATGGGTTTATGCATTGACATGTGTATCAGGTACTCCTAGCAATTCTTATTGCTTCGAAAAACCTAAGAAACATCTGTACCCTTCTTAGCACTACTGGTCACCCAGCCACTTTTTGAAGTTGAAGGTGTTCCAAATCCATTCATGCCAGTGCACATCCTCGGTCAGAGAGTTAGGTTCATGCCAAAGTTCTCCAGACCATATCGGTTGCTTCGAAAAGCATGCCTCCTTTCGATTTCTAAGACATGCCGGTAGGTTGTGATATTCTAGTTGTCTCTCTAGAAGTATCACCAGGTTGTTACCTGACCGTAATGTCTAAGCAAGGGGTAGTTTGAACCACTCCTTTCTCCAAGGAACCCTGCTAGATATCCTGGACTAGTTGGTTGAGCTTAATCACTAACTGGGAGAGTTGAAAGACAAAAGCTCCACCTAACTTGATCCTTCATTATGGGATGTCCACTTTCCTTTGCGTTGAAGCATGATAGTATCTGTTCAGTGGACATGATATCATCCTACCCTTGATTTGATTTGGGCTATCGTCAAATAAAGCTCAGATTCAAGGACTTGTCTTGATGGTGTTTTCCACTCATGGTGTTCTGCCCGAGTACACCTTCATGTTCTTTAGTATGACCAATATTTAGCCTTGTTCATATATCATATGGGTCCCTCTTCTTGGAGTATTTTGATAATGGTGTTGTTGAACCCAACGACGACATTCCTATTTTCCCCAAGTTGCGAGAGGTTCATGTTGAACAATTGGCATTAACGTGGTAAACTTTCGAGAACCATTTTTGTGTCATCACGAAGTTGTGTTCTGAATGCTCGAAGCAACTTACTCCGGTTCATGTGCTTATGGTGAAAGTTGTCGTCGTGGATCCGAGTATAGTTTCCTTGTTTCCTCGAAGGTAATCCCAAGTCGGTCATGCATGTGTGGACTATTCTTGAGATGTTAGGTTGTTACCTCCATTCCTTGAAGAAGTTTGCATCCACACTAAGCCACTGAATGATCGTTTGTGAAAGAGAAGAAGTTTAGGAACTTCATTATCTTCACAGTTATCTTTCCGACAAGGACTCCGATGTGTTTCATTGCAAGTAGTTCATGTAGGTGCAACCGTCTTTCACAAGTTGCTAATACATGAGTTCTGCAATCTCGCTCATCTTCTTGAGCGTGGCATCATAGTTCACACCTTGAGAGTCCAGCATATGTATCTCGTTGGTAACCGGTGCAAGCTCTTCAATCAAACACGTTGAGTCTCAGTTATTTAACCCACTAACCAGAGCTGAATCTCAAGCATCAATGATGGTTGGTGTTTCCTCGAGGGTATTGAATTAGGTCCTTTTGAAAGTACGGCATGGTTGATGTTGTGGTTGACACAATTAGCCGTAAGGCCTAATGTCATATCTCTTTGAATCCGTAAGAACAACCACTCCCCGTGCGGATTTCTGTGATGCTTATTCTAGAATTCTCCCTCATCGTTCTTTTGAACCAAAGTTTGACTTTCACTTGATGACCTTTTGAAGGCTTGTTAAGAGCCTGCTGTCGGTATCTAAAACATCAAGGATAACTTGGAAGTTGATCTTTCCAATATCTCTCAGTTGATCCTCCAAACTTTTGTTTCAGTGGAAACAAGTTCACCATGAAAGCATCTCGTGGTGTTTTGTAACCGCCTTTGATCAGTTCCCTATTTCAAGTTGTTGGTACCTGAAGTTCTTTTCATCTCACACATTGTGTGAATTTTTCAGTTACTTCAGCCATGGGATCTTAACCATATGGTAATCGTATTGCCACGTCAAATCCACATATGAAAGAGGTTCCCTATTCCTTCTGGTGTTTCAATCCCCGTTGGTTACCCATCCTTCTGGTGTGACCAAGAATTCCTCCTTAACTACAGTGTTCCAACATCTTTTGGCTACTCATCTTCTGTCGTGAAGTAACATTCCTACCTTTGACAAAGTTTTCGATAAACTTTAACGGAATGAAAGTTCCTTCATCTTTCGTGTCCACTCCGAAGAGTGAACACGATCATGTATCAAATTTTCTCCGACACACGAATTATAGTGTTTTCTCGTGTTTTCCCTCGACTGTGGATATTATGTTGTGGTATCCAAGACCAAACTTTCCATCTTGGTTTTCTGTTTCAAGAAACCTCGATGTCATAAGTTGTCCAACCTTTCTTTTTCAAAAGGATTTAAAGTCTTGTGCAAAGATCATATTCTAAATCCTTTCAAGAACCATCGTCCATGAACTTGAAACCTTCTCAGTTCCCTCCGTTACCTTGATGTGTTTCATGCGCGATAACTCAAACGTTGTTCATGAACAATCCTGTCATGAGTTAGCCATGAGATACTCGATCTTCGTAAAGATCAATTCCTTAGAGTTTTCCCTCTTACCTAAGGTGTAGCCGCTAGATATCCTCGCAAATATTATGGGTCAACCTCTTCGATAAGAGAACCGTAAGGTTCGAGAAGATCATCCAAACCGGTGTTCCTTTTTCTTCTCCTACGGGAATCTCGGGACGAGATTCTTGTAAGGGGGTAGATTTGTAACATCCCAAGTTTTGCTAACAAAAGTGTGTGGTGTTGTGTTCATCTCATACATGCATGAAACAAAAATTTAAATCATGTTTTAACCAATTTAAATTGTGAATTTAAATGGTTTGAGAAAATTTGACAAATAGTACTTAATTTGGGTTTCAAAATCTTGTATTGGAAAATATTTCAATTTCACCAAAGCAAATCATGATGAGGTTGGAAATTTTGTGAGGTTTCCAAAAAGTATTTTTGCCAAATTTTATGTTCACAAAAAGGCCCTCAAAACGATGTTTTCTGTCCTGTTTTAAAAAGAGAAAAGGACCTCTTGGTGTTTTTGAAAACTCCCAGGGGGTTTTCTGTAAAACTCCTTTTCTTTTCCTTTCCTCCTCCCTTCCGGCCAGAAGGACGAGAGCGGCGCCACGGTGGCGAGGCCACCTCATGCTTCCCGAGCGACCGAGGCGATGAGGACCACGGGTGCCGTCCAGATCGAGCTTTCCCTCGCAGAACCCCCCCCCCCTCGAACGCCTTCCTCTCTCTCTGTCCCCGAGCACACCCGAAACCCTAGCCGCCGGAGTTTTCGCCGTCGCTGCCGTTTCGTCAACTCCCGAGCCCCAACGAGTAGCTCAACCGCACCTTCGTCCCTCTCTGCACCTGCTCGGCCAAGGAATCGAGCCGGGATGGCTTAGGCGAGGAGATCGCCGCCGTCTTCTTCCGCACCGGCCGCCGGAGTTCGAGCAAGCGTGCGGTCGCGTCCGTGCCTTCCCGACCTCTCAGAGCAGCTCTTCGCGCTCAGGGTGAGCTCCGCGTCCTCCCTATCTTCCCCGTTGAGTTCCCCGTGGTCGAATTCGTGTTCCTCGCCGGAGACCCGAGCGCCGCCGTATTTTCCTTCACGGCGGCTCCCCGTCGAAGACCTTATAGGGGCGGCGCCACCACGGGTAGGTTCGCCACGTCGAGACGCATCCAACGCACCAATCCACGCGTCCAGGGGTGGCCGGAGTAGCCACCGGCGTCCGCATCTGTGCCGGTCGGCCACCGTGTGACGTCGAGGTGACGTCACCATGACATCACCCGGCCACGTGTTGGACCCTGGTTTTTCGGAGTTTCTTTTTAAATAAAATTCAAACTGACACGTGGGCCCACCCCTTTACTGTTTATAGAAAATGAATAAAACTTGTAAAATTAATATCTTTATTTCTGTAACTCAGAAAAATAAAGTAAAAGTATGGTTTTGTTCAGAAAATTATTATCTACCTGTTTATGTCATTTTCACACATGTTTGATAAAGTTCAAAAATGAGCATTATTTAATATTGTTTAAATCATTTAAAATAGAAAAATAAGTTTTTATTCAATAAAACTAGAAAATTAAAAGTTATATACCAAAATGCTCAAAATGATAAATGCAACATGTTTATCGATGTTTTCAAACCCATTTGCGCAAACTAAAATAGGATCTCACTTTCATAATTGCGCCGAATTGCCCTCCGGGGGTCTATTTCGGGATACTTTCAATAAAATTGCATAACTGACATACGACCTAGCAACTCATCGAGCATGTATAGGGGTTTATTTCAGTGCATTAATTTGCTCATCCATAATATTGCTCATTGCAACGATGCCATGTGTGGATTGTTATTTCTCTTTCGGTGTGTTTCCCTCCCCCCCCCCCCCGGTAAACGCGACTCCGACGCTGAAAGGCCACAATCTCCAATGACGAATACTTGATCTTAACCGACAAGTCACGGCACTTATCCTGAAGACCTTAATCTGGTTTTTCTTATAAACCAGGCAAGCATAACCTCTTATCTTTCATCTATGTTTTCCAACAACAATTGCTTCTCGTACTTTGCATTCGATTCCAAAGTATTTGATGCTAGTAGACATAGTTCACCTATATGCTGCATTGCCTCTATATCCTGATCCACTGCTCCTAGCCGCCATAGATTTGCTTGTGCGCATCGCTAGAGCCTCATATCTGCTACCGCTTAGTTTCATATGTTTGTTACCTCTGCTCCATCCGGTTGATGTATCAGAACTGCGATAACCTAGTATGATATTATGACGTGGTAAGATGAACACTGTGTGGTTAACTTGACTAAGGCTTGGACGGGAGGCCGCTTGGGAAGTGGTTGTTTATCCTGTACTTGCCCACCCTAGGAGTAAGGTCTCGCCGCGGAAACCGAGACTGAGCGTGCAACCACACGCAGGGCCTAACAGACCGCGCTCGACTAACTAACTTGTTTGGTTCTATCCGTGAGTCACGTAGTTTGGAATTTCCATCTGCGTGTGAGTCAAAAACCTTTTGGAGGTGTTTAGGGCGTGACCGGGACAAGTGATGGACGTACACAGATCTTGATCCCGACTCACAGAATAGGTGCCATCAGGAGGTGGCCAACTCCCTGTTGACGGGGTGGCCCTGTTTGGGTTGACTCATGGATAGGGCTCGACAAGGTAAAGGTCGTGGCCAACCACACTCTGCCGGCACATCGTGGGAATTGTGCCAATATCTTGGCATTAAGAGTCGGATGGTACGTTTGGGTAAAGTGTACCACCCTGCAGGGATAAATCTTTCGGAAAGCCGTGTCCACGGTGAAGGACGACTTGGTGAATGCCACGTGGTCATAGATAACTTGAACGTGTCGTAAAAGATGTTGACAATGCATGGAGGCAGTAGATCAAGGGTGCCTCCTCGGAAATGCCGAGAGGGGTGATCCTTGTAGCATGTGAGATGCTGGGAAATAATGTTGGTGGTTCCAAATGATGATGATCCCAGTAGTGAGTTTCTCATCTGTTTTGAAAACCTTCTATGAGACGTGCTATTCCTTCCTCAACTTGCAAAACAAAGATTGCTTTACGCAAATCAGCCTTCATAAAACCCTTTCTTAAGATAGCAGATATATAATAGGTTAACTAAGTCTTGTTGAGTACCTCCCGTACTCAGGTTTGCTTAATTTTGGTTTAGGAGAAGATCTCACATCGGTGGTGATTCAACGTGGACATCGACGAGTAGTTTGGGATTCCCAGGTAGCAGCCTGGAATCTATGGGCTGGGACGTCGCCTTATGTTGCGGCCTCTTAGGCCTTTTTGGTTCTTGTTGATTAGCAACATAATTTGCCTTCCGTTGTCTGATGTAATGTTGGGTCGTGTGACCTCTGCTTGTAAGCTATACTCTAGTAACACATGTTTAATAAAGTTTCATGTTTAGAGTACTGCTTTGATCGGTTGTTGGTTTCGAGCTCATTGTTATACAGTTTTGGCTATTCCTGCATAGTTGTTGCAGTTGAGGGGTTGTGGAGCCGATGATCCATGTCCGAGCCCGCCTGTCGATGTGATCGGCCTGGGGCGAGGTAACCCCAGTAACCCTCGATTGTTGTTGCACTTTCTGGACACATAGCATCTCTGTATAGCTTTGGTCCCGTTTCCTTCAGTTTCATTCGTTTCATGGACGCCTTGATATGCATAGTTGGTTATGACTAGCATGGGTACAAGGAGTAGTAGACTGGGGATCCGGACTACGTGCCGATGAATCCAGTCTGCCTGCCGTTGTTTGTTGCGGCCGGGGCTGGTAACCCTGAAGCCCTTGTGAGTCCATGGCTAGGAGCACATAACAGTATGTATATCTCTGGGTCCGGGGTCGTGACAATTTATCAGTGTAGTGTCCATTCTTCTTGCATTTGTAACAAGTGACTTCTGACAAGTCCTTCTTACCATCTGAGTTTGAATGGTGTTGGCCAGTGTTCCCATTCTGATTGTCATTACGATGGTCGTTGTGATGACCATTGTAATGTCCATTGGAGTGATTGCATCTGAATCCACCATTGGACATGTGGCCATTACTCTTGCTGAAGTGTCCTCCATGCTTGTGTGAACTATAGCCTCGACTGCTCTCTGAAGAGTGATGCTTCTTGTGGGAAAGTTCAGTGTGGTTCTTGCTGTTGCTGAACTTCCTCTTGTGATTCTCCTCCTTCCTGACATGGTTGTCCAAGGTAATGGCTTGATCAAGCAGTGCTGGTAGTTTGGAGCATATGCCAAAGACAGTGGTATCTTCAAATATCCCTTGAGTCCATTGAGGAAATTTTCCCTCGTCTTAGCATCAGTGTCTATGTCCTCTGGGGCATACATGGACAGAGCTCAAAAGTCGTCCATGTATTCTTTGATTGTCCTTCCACCATGTTTCAGAGTATGAAACTCATCCTTCTTCATGTCCATAATGCCCGATGAAATGTGAGCATTACGAAAACATTCCCTGAAGGTGGCCCAGTCAAAATCTTGCACGGGATGAGTCACTTGGAATGTCTCCCACCAGATTGCAGTTGGTCGTTCAAGCAGGTGCGCTATGAATCTAACCTTTTCGGCGTCAGTGCACTCACAAGCGGCCATGTCCTTGTTAACCGAGCGAAGCCATTCATCGTCCACCATAGGCTCAGTTGCAGTGGAAAACCTATTAGGTCTGAGCCTTAAGAACCTAGTAAGCCTATCAACATGGGGTGGGGGTGGTGGTGGAGGAGGGGGTGGATGGTTATTGTTGTTGTTTTTGTGTTGCATGAATTGGGTCATCATTTGCATCAACTGTGTCTGTGCTGCCAACATCTATTGGATTGCTTCCTGAGTTGGATCACGTCGAGGAGGCATCTGGGGGTTTTTAGAATAGATGAGAATTAAGATAGATAGAACTAGTGGAAATAAAATTCCTACCCATGCACAAACATCAATCATACAACAAACAAAACAACTCACAGAAAACTAATAAAGTCGTGGGTACTACCATACATCAAGTAGTAGGGCAATACAAAGGCGCATAAAGGAGATACATAGGTCTATGGGGATCATCTATTGTCATAAGATCATGGCTCTTCATGCTTGAGTATTGAATAGCTTCATATACTTTGTGGATCTCATGCGCTTCTTCAGAGGGGAGTTGCTTCCATCTGAGCTCTCCTTGGTGTCAGGATCCTCATCAGAAGAGTTCTCAAACTCTATCTTCTCAGGGTCTTCTTCTTCCTCTTCTTCTGTGGCTGGGGCCTTGTGTTCAACAAGGGTTGGAGGAAGCATGGGCTCATTTCCTCCTTGAACCACTGTCATTTGGGCTAGCTTCTTCTGCATCTCATCAACATCCTTGTGCAGCTTGTCCCTCTCATTCTTGACTTGATCCATTTGATTGAACTCAGTTGCAAAGTGGGTATACTATGCTCGAGTTGCTACTATCATGGCCTCTTTATCTTCTACCTTCCCCACCAGCTAACTTTAGAACGGTCCTTTCCAACTTCTCAATTATATCTCGCTAGAAATCAATCACGCCCATATGCCTCTGCATCAGTTCCTCGATGTGTGTTGCCACAAACTCTCTCTCCATGAAGTTGAAACGTGGAAGAGAGCTGCTGGTGACTATGGTTAATTGCTTCTCCGGTCTCATCCCGTTCACCAAAAAGGCAGAAGACACTTTCATGGGTAATATGAGCACAATATTTGTTGCATATGCGGGCTATGGCGCCATGCATTGTTGTCCCCACTGAAGTTGCAAAATCTGTATAATAACTTGTGTACTCCATGTCGTGGTCAAGTGAATCCACTGTACACCCCTAAATGAGAGTCATGATCTGCCACTTCTGTGCACCATTAGAGTCACAGTACTCCTGCTTGCTGTAGAAGTGTGGGGGTGGCATCCCAACATCTATTGCCAAGTCATAGAGGAACTTGCTGAGCCAGTATGGTTCATCTCCAGCAACAATTGCCTTGCCAAAATCAGTCATCTAAATTTTGAGAAAAAGAAAGGGTAAGATTAGCACAATGTAGGAAGATACAAGAATAGAATAAATGAATAGACAAGTGCAGAATAAAAATATCACAAATGTTCTGAACATAGTTTTCATCCTATGGTTTCCAATCCTAGTGTCATGATCCTACAGGCAACACTATGCTCTCATACCATTTTGTAGCGCCCTAACTTTTAATAAAGGTAGAACACCTGTGTAATATGCTATTCCCGGTATCACTGATAACATACACATGACAAAATGAAATATTCATTGCAATAGCATCTTTCTACAATGTTGACCTAGTGAATATGAAATAAAATAATCTTACATATGGAATAGCCAACATGGACTAGCCCAAATAACAAAGTTTTAAAGATAACAGAACGAAATTAAATCTTCAATGAGCCTTCTTCACTTCATGCGCCACAGGTAGACATGTTGGAATGTAAGCTTGAGGTCCTAACCCATCACTCTTCATCAGAATGACCTGCATGTTGGAATATGCAGCCCCACGGGGTAGGAAGTCAGTAATAAACAATGTACTGGCAAGTGACACTTGTATAGTAGCAGTTTTGAGGAATAAACTAACTACATGATATTTGGCTGGTGGAGACTGGGCTATTTACATAAAGCTAATTTTTCCCTTTATTTATTAAACCATTTTAAATCTTTGGAAATCAACATGGGTAGACACACCATGAAGTTTGATAATATCATCATGGGTAGACACACCATGAGTTTGATAAGGGGGCACAGAGGGGTAGACACACCATGTGCACCTAAAAGAAGTTGCTACCATATTTTAATTCATTCAGAAAAGATAAGGAGATTCTTCAGCACCAACCCTGTCTAGTAGCTCAAATTGCCGATAACCGGGGACACGACTAAGATCTTAGTTTTTAACTCTATAGTGGTTGTGCACTTTCACCTTAAGACTCATCCTTCCCGAGAGAAGAATGAGACAAGATCTTTGGGAAGAGAGATTCACCCATACCAATAAGACTCGACACTCCTAGAAATTCAGCTACCACCCAATGTCTCACAACAAGATGAACCCCCTCAACTTAATCAATCTTGGCAGAGCCCATAGTACCTCAAGGATGCACTGGAAGCTAACTAAAACAGTGAATACCTACAAATCTCTTTTTTCCTGGGTGGCAATCCACAAGTGTACTTGATGGTGGCCTTGACGTGAGGCTGACGTTAGTAAACCCCAAGAGAAAGGTTGTGAAGAGTGCTGAGGCAAGTTTTCCATCAGAAAAGAAACCAAGGTTGAATTGGCCAGTAGGAGGACAAGAAATCTCTCAAGTTTGATGCAGCTGAGGTGGCAGGGCGCACTACAGGTTCAACAGCAACGTGGAACCTACACAACATAATCAAATCACTTTACCCCAACGAAGCAGTGAGGTTTTCAATCTCACCGGTTTTTCTGAACACAAAGAGGTTAAACATATGGTGTGGAAAACAGTATGAAAGTAGTGGAAGCAGTGTGAAAACAGTAGAAGTAGTGTGTGTATTATCAGTATGAGAAAATGGACCGGGGTTCACATTTCACTAGTGGTGTCTATCCGTGAAAGATAAATAACATGTGTGGTGAACAAATTACATCTTTGCAATTGACAGAAATGAAGGTTGCACCGTAGTACATATGAAAGACATAAAGGTTACTATATGATTCATGCGGGCATTACAACAAAATACATAGACCGTCATCCAACTTCATCTATGTCTAATAATCCACCCTCTGAATATCATCCGAACAAACGTTGGGTATTAAGTTGCAAGCAACAGATTATTGCATTAAGCAAAGTGTGTAATGTAAACAATGTAAACTAGGTAAACACCGTTGTTTTCTCCCTAATGGCAACGACACATCCTCCATCCGTCATGTTTCTGTCACTCGATCACAGATGCAAAGGAGGCATGAACCCACTATCGAGCATAAATACTCCCTCTTTGAGTTACTAGCATCTACTTGGCCAGATCATCTACTAATAACGGAGAGCATGCAAGATCATAAATAACATAAGCATGTAGATAACATGATAAATTGATAATCAGAAGACATAGCATTCAACATTCATCAGATCCCAGCAAACACAACATGTAGCATTACATAAAGATGATCTCGATCATGTAGGGCAGCTCACGAGATCTAAACATGACGTACAAAGTGGAGAAGAGAACCATCTAGATACTTCTATGGACCCGTAGTACCGTGATGAACTACTTACGCATTACTTCGGAGGACAACATGGTGGTGTAGACCCCTCCGGTGATGAATTCCCTTCCCGGCAGGGTGCCGAGGAAAGCTCCAGAACCCTCCCGATCTCGGGATGACGATGACGGCGGCCTCGGGTGTTTCTCGGGACGAAGTGGTATATTTTTAGGGTTGACGTATCGGGGGGTATAAATAGGCGAAAGGGCAAAGGTAGTGGAGGCCCAAGGGGCCCACACCACCCCCTGGCGTGGCCAGGGGGCGCACCGCCCTGTGGTGTGGCCCCCCCTTCGGGCCTCTTCGGGACTCCGTGGAACCTTCGGGAATTCTAGGACCTCCGGACTTCGAATTTTCCACTTCCAAGAATATTTCCAGAACAAATTTTCTGAAACTAAAAACAACAGAAAACAGGGAACTGGCTCTGTGGCATCTTGTCAATAGCTTAGTCCGGAAAATCGTTAAAAAAGGCATAAAGTGTATAGCAAACATGTAGGAAACAACATGAAAATAACATGGAACATCCGAAATTAAGGATACGTTTATGACGTATCAACATCCCCAAGCTTAGTTCCTACTCGTCCTCGAGTAGGTAAACGATAAAAACACATAATTTCTAAGGTGACATGCTACCAACATAAACTTGATCATCAATAACGTAAAATCATAAGTAAGCTAAGATCATAGAACTTCAACACAAGCATGATAAATAGAATTTTAACATTAAAGCATAGCAATCACCTTGCATCATGAGAAGTAACACAAATAAAAGATATATCTTTGTTTCAAGTATAGAGAAAACATGACAAAGTGATATTTTGCTAATCCTTAAAAGTGGGGCAGAACATAAATGCCAAGACACCTTCAAAGTTCATGAGTAAGACTAGAACAAATAATTAAAGAACAAGCAATAACACATCATGAATAAATTAATAATGTCTCTGGGACAAATGCACATAAAACTCAGAATGGCAACTATGCTCTCCCAACTGTGCATAAAGTTAGAAGATGGAGACTCAACATAAAGGTAAAATAAAGGCCCTTCGCAGAGGGAAGCAAAGATCAACTCATGTGCTAGAGCTTTTTATTTTATTAAACAGAGGTATTGAATTTTTTTTAAGACAGGTGTATGCTTATGTCAACGAATGGTAAACATAAAGTACATTACGTCACAAGCCAACTAGACTTCACAAGAGCGGCTCCCATAGAAGGACGCATCTGGGTAGAAGGTCATCCCTCTTTCTCTTTTGTTTACACAATTATGCTTTGACTAATAAATCAGGGGCAAAAATAGTGAAGATAATTTGTTGTTATTAATTTGGGGCTGGGCACCCCGCTGCCATCTCTTCTATCATTGTATAAGCGGATGAAGCCACTAGTCCAGGGTGTGAAAGTCCAATCAACAAGTGAGATAAAGATTCTATATTTACGTCCTCATGAGCTAAAACAGGAGCACAAAATAGGAGCTATCTTGAAAGTTTTAAAGGTAGCCCATGAGCAATTTACTTTGGAGTGGAGGTTAAATACCACATGTAGGTAGGTATGGTGGACACATTTGGCAAACTTTGGTTTTTGGGAGTTGGATGCACGAGTAGAGCTCATACTCAGTACAGGTGGAGGCTAGCAGAAGACTGGGAGCGACAAATCAAGAGAGCATAAGAGCCATAATCATGCATAGAGACATAAACATCATTAATAAAAGCATAAGTGGTACCAAAAGTTCAAAAACTAAATGATCATATAGGATATAAGTGATTGGTTCATATTCATAAACATGGTGTGAGCACGCGCCAAGTCAACCAAACAAAACATTCAAAGGAGAATACCACAAATTTATGCTTCAATCTGTCAAGAACAACTCATGATTATTTCAATGGCACATTAAACACTCTCAGCTATTCGAGACTAATCATGCTACTAAATAACCACTAGGCTTTAGAATTAAAATAACATCTAGCATGATACGAAAAATTCTATCCACGATCTATACAAGTTTCTACTTGCACCGTTATAAATTCTACTACAAGCAGCAGTTTCTTTTCCCAACAAGCACCATACAAAATATGCTTTAACAAAAACTATCTAAATTCTACAAAAATAAAACATGAGATTACTCACACGACACTACTAAAACTAACAGCTCTGAACAAGAGATGCAATGAAAACAAGAGCTAAACATGAATTTTGCAGCAGCTAGAAGAAAAACTAAGAATAAGAGAATAACGAGTATTCAAACAAAAAACAGGAGTGTGTCTCTCTCCCAAAAAAGGAATGATAGGGTCCAACTATATTATTGCAGCGAGAAAAAAAAATAAAACAAAAGAAAAACAAACAAACTCTCCAAGTAAACTTCATATGATGTGACCGAATAAAAATATAGTTAAATTAGAAGTTACCTGATAGATTGTTCAGGAAGAAGGGGATGCCTTTGGCATCCCCAAGCTTAGATGCTTGAGTCTTCTTAAAATATTCTTGGATGAACCATGGGTGCATCCCCAAGCATTTCCCTTGCACTCTTCTTTATCACATATATCACCCTCTTCTCTTGACCCTTGAAAACCTCCTTCACACCACACTCAAAGAGTAATTCGCATTAAAGGGTTAGTGCAATAATCAAAAATCCATGGCTTATGTATGGGCACAAGTGATATTGATACTTTTAAACATTAGCTACAGCCACTGACATTTCTTGAAGCAAAGAAATTCACTTGACATTGTAAAAGAGCAAATGCAAGAAAAATGGAAGAATTTGTCAAAACCAGAACAGTCTGTAAAGACGAATTTTTTCAGGGAACTTACATTGCTCAGATCGAAAAACTTAAAGAACAAAAAAGTTGCGTAATTAGCTGAGGAATAAGCACAAACAATTTCAGGTAATTCTGATTTTCCTGTGAATTATACGAATTCCAACTCCTGTGAACAGCAGAAATTTGTTTCCTGTGCAGAAATCCAAAACCAATTCCAACTCTCGTCAGAAAGTTTACTTGGCAGAACTAAACCATGAAATAAAGATACAAAGGAGTTTCTTTAAAAGTATACAACCCCTTGACTCAAATAAAACAGAGAAAAATAAAGCAAAAATAAAACCATGGGTTATCTCCCAAGAAGTGCTTTTCTTTAACGCCTTTTAGCTAGGCTCAGAAAAGTGGATTCACGTGTTTTCAAGTGAAGAAGCATGCTCACATAAGAAATATGAATTAAGAAAACGAGAGCATTAATAAGAAAGTATAAAACCAATTTAAGTCTAACCCACTTCCTATGCATAGGAACCTTGTAAAGAAATAAATTAAAGAAGCTCAAAGTAGAAATCATGGGAAGGTTGAACAAGAGCCACTTCAAAATTTCAACAAAAAGAGAGGTATTTTAGTAACATGAAAATTCCTACAAACATATTTTCCTCTCTCATAATAATTTTAAGTAGCATCTTGAACAAAATCAATAACATAATTTTTTGAAACATTATCAATAACATAATTATCACATAAAGCATAATTTTAAGTAGCATCATGGTCTAAAAACACACAATTCATATCAAGCTAAAAAACAGTGGGATCAAAATTTAAAATCAGCTCCTCTTTTTTCCCACTTTTAGCAATAGCAAAGCAAGATGATTGATAACTCATAAAAGGTATAGTACACATTATAGCAATCCTATTTTCAATAGCATTATAATTCATAACATCAAATAACATAGGACCATCATCAAGAGCATTATCATATAAATTTTCTAAACAAACTTCCTCATTATCGTGCATATCAATAGTTGGAATAAATAGAGGATTATCATAGGATTTATCAAAGTAGCATGGACTATCATAAATAACAGTGGCAATATCATTCTCACAAGTTTCATTCATAATAGTATCAAGGTCACAAGTATAGCAAGTATCAATTTCATAAAAAAGGATATTTCAAAAAAATCAATAGGATCATCACTTTCATCAAATAATGTATGAGTTAAAGAGTTACTCTCATTGGGAGGTATACATGGGTAACTCCATTCTTCCTCCCTTTGATCATCACTCTCCTCCTCTTTTTGATCCAATGAGCTTCCAGATTCAGCAGTTTCTTCTTCCATAGATTCCTGCAAGGCATTAGTCTCTTCCTTAGGTTGAGAGCATTTATTAAGATATTCCATTATGTAGTAATTACAATCCTTGTAATTATCAAAGAAATATTCAAGTATAGCATAAATCTCGTATTTATAAGGTGCATCATCAATACTTTCAAGTAAATAAGAAATTTCGAATGCACCCTTCCAAGCAATAAATTCTTCAATTTGTTCCACATCATATAATTCATAATTCACCTTAACATAAGAAGATATGGTAACATTATTATTATACTCACATTGAAAAGGGAGGCGTTTATACCTCCTACAGCAACAAGATTTATCAAAGCAATAACTAACATTATAAGTAGAGCACAAGTTTTTAGCATAGTCATGCAATTTATTAATTTGCTCCCATAAGTGTATCCCTTTTTGTGACAAGCGGTGTTCCTTATAATATTTTTTTTGTTCTTCTATGAACGCATATTGCCAATAAGATCTAGTTTCAAAGACATCAACCATTGAAAGCAAGCATGATAGAGCAAAAAATAACAACTAGAATAAGAACTGATTTTTTTTTTTGTGTTTTTGATAAAGAGAAGCAAACAAGATAAAATAAAATAAACTAAGAAAAACAATAAAAAAGTAAAGAGATTGGAAGTGCGAGACTCCCCTTGCAGAAATTCTCTTCCTCCCCGGCAACGGCGCCAAAAAACTTGATGGTGGCCTAGACGTGAGGCTGACGTTCGTAAACCCCAAGAGAAAGGTTGTGAAGAGTGCCCCAACGAAGCAGTGAGATTGTCAATCTCACCGCAAGTTTTCCCTCAAAAAAGAAACCAAGGTTGAATCGAATAGTAGGAGGACAAGCAATCTTTGAAGGTTGATGTAGCTGAGG